>JAKSZT010054381.1:1745869-1776350 GCA_026826555.1 Tolypeutes matacus
AATAGAATAGAATAGAATAGAATAGAATAGAATAGAATAGAATAGAAAATATAAATAGAGTGGTACATACAAGAAGAGTAAATTTTTAAATTTTGTTTCAGGAAGTTTTTCATTTTTCTCTATGCTCCTGTGTAATTCTCTGCCATGCAGTAAATGTGTTTCTTCCTCTGAGCTGAGGGAAAAACAAGTTGAAAACGCATGCTCTGGAGAAACACCCCGAGGAGGACGGACACGTTCGTAATTGCTCACCACCCGGGCTTCCTGGGCCTCCTGTTGGTCCAGGCACCCTCGGCTGGGGTGCACCAAGGACCCAGTGAGACGGGCAGCTCTGGGCATCTAGGATGCTTTCAGACAGTGCCAACCACGGGGCCCATTTCACGACGTCTCCAGCAGCGGGGAGTCCTGTGGGATGGGTGAAGCAGGATTATCTTTTATTGTCTCTGTCTTATGGGGGTGGCGGTTAAATGACTGGCCCAAAACTATACTTAGAACCAGGACATGAACTCAGGTCTCCAGCTCCTTTCACTGCCAAGGTGCCTGTTGGATTCCTCCTCGGGCCAGTTCCCTACCATTTCCAGAATTCAAGGCAAGGCATTCCTGGGAAAAATGGAAGAGATGAGTAAACGAATCCACGAATGAATGGATGAATGAACAAGTGAATGAACGATGTGCCAGGTTCTGGGCTAACACTCTCTCCTTGATTCAGGAGACTTTGTCACTACCAGCCCTAGCAGGAGCACATCTTGCTCCATTTTTCAGATGAGAAAACTGAGGCTCACAGACTTGCTGTGACTCAGCCAAGTTCAGATTCATGAACATGGAACAGCACCAAGAAGCTGTGCCCCGATTCCCGAAGGGACCCTCCACCTTGGCGGCCCCCGCGTTTCTGAAGGAGTGGGCGCGGCCCCTGGCTTTGGTGGGTTCTGCCAGCCTCTGCCCTTCTTCTTTCCTAGCTTTTCACCTTCCGGCAACTCCCCCGGATTCTCCCCAGGCATCAATGGCCCTGTCTTAGTTTGGCAGGCTGCAGTGATGGGCATTGGCTGGCTTAAGCAACAGGAATTCATCATCTCATGGTTCCGGAGCCTGGAAATCCAAAACCGAGGTGTCGGCAGGGCCACGCTTTCCCGCCGAGTCTGCAGTGTTCCGGCTGTCCTCCGTCACGGGCCATCGCTCTCTCTCTCCTTGATCTGCTCCTCTGATTTCTGCTGAATTCTGGCTGCTTCCTCTGTATCCGACTCCCATTGCTTACAAGGCCCACCCTGATTCAATGGGGACCAAATAAGTGGAATCTTGGAAGATCCTACGCACAAATCAGTCTGCAATTTAACTCCTAGTCACATCCTCACATTGATAAATAGGTTCCCACGCTCCGGCCCGGGGCTTAGGACTTGAACGTGTCTTCATGGGGGACGTGTTCCACCCCCAACAAACAAGCCCCCCAGCTCTGAGGGAGAGCCGAGTGGTTTGGGGCTTCTCTTTCCTGCTCCCATAAAGGTAAACTGGGGCGCCTGTGAGTACAGGGCAAGCCCCTGCCAACGGCCCCTACCTGGAGGACACCTGTCTGCCGCAGCCAGGCCCTCAAGGTCCAAGAGAGCTCCCAATGGAGCAGAGATTCCATGTGGATGAAGCCTCCAGAGACTCCGCCCTGACTGATTCCAGCTGCCCTGGTCCCCAGGCCGCCTGAGCCGTGGTTTCCTGTGGGAACTCGCCTGCAGAAATGGTCAGCAATGGTCTCAGGAGGGGCTGCTGCTCACACCCATGGATGCTGCATGGTGGAATTCAGATCCAAAGGTCCTCACTGAAGTCCATCCAAGGGCAGCCGACAGCCTGCTGGGATTTGGGGGCATGTGGAGCCTGCCCGAAGCTGGGGGAGAGCCGACGTGCACCCCTCTTTCCAAATCGGCCATCAGTGATGTCAGGTCAGTCACCGGCAATCGGCAGCGGACGTCGGCAAATACTGCAGACTGGAGCTTGCCCCCCATCCCCACCCCAGAGAGCCAGTGGTCCTGCTTCAATGAGTCCACCCTTGGTCAAATGCCCCCACCTGGCATAAGGAAACAGAGAAGGTAACCAGGAAGAACAGGTGCCCCAGACCCTAAAACCACAGCCTGTTTCTCTCTCTCCTTCCATACACACCTGGCTTCTTTATTGTCCCCTGACCAGGACCCCTGCCCCTGCCTTTGGCACCAAATGCCAGACACCCTCATAGCCTCAGGACCTTCCACCAGCCAACCTGGCTTCTAACCGCAGGTAGAAGACACTCCCCTGCTCAGAAACTTCTGGGGGAGCTACCTGTCTGGACACAGCATAGGCCAGAAATGGGACTCAAGTGGGGGCGGGCGCCGTGGGGAAAGCATTTCACCTCCCAAGCTCTCTCCCGAGGGGCACGCATCCACGGCAGCTGTGGCCACTTGCTCACCCACCAGGGAGGGTTCCAACAGTGCCAGGTCAGCACTTCTGTGAGGGCCCCCTCCCCAGCACCCACCACATCACTGTCCCCGGGCCGAACGAAGGTGCCTGGTTCTCTCCCAGGGCTCCAGAGCCTCGACATTGGCTTGAGGGCCTTGGCTTACCCAGACCAGCTCCTAGAAAGGACCTTTCAAGCCAGGCCAGCCCAGGATACAGGCTGAACCCCCCGGTTTACCAGTGAGGCCCAATGGCCAGACGGAATGTGCAAATCAAAGCCATGCCTTATCTGCCTGAGAGACCCTGCCCAATGTGAGTCAGTTTAAGGCGATCTAAGGTCTAGACGCAGTTACAAAGCAGGCAACTCACAGCCGCAACTCGTCCCAGTTCTACCAGGACAAGGCCTGCCCGTGACAGTGTCAGTGAGCAGCCTGGCTTGATGGATTGTCGAATGCACGCATGAAAGAGCGTTCAGCTTGGATTATGAGATCCCATGCTTTCTCAAGAAGAATATAATGAACTTAAAATTTCTGATATCCTGTGATCTGGGAATCCCACTTCTAGGTATATACCCATGAGAATCGAAAGCAGGGGCTCTCAACAGACACTTTCACCCCAGTGTTCACAGCAGCATTATTCGCAATAGCCAAAAAGAAACAACCCACACTCTATCAGCAGGTGAATGGATAAACAAAAGGTGGTCTAATTGGAAGATTATTCAGCCCTAGAAAGGAATGAAGTTCAGATGCATGAGACATGGATGAACCTTGAAAACATTCAGTGAAATAAACCAGACACAAAAGGATAAATATTTGAATAATTCCACTTATATGAAATATCTAGAATAAGCAAATTCACCAAGAGAGAAAGTAGATCAGAGGTCACCAGGGGCCAGGGAAAAGGTTTAGGAATGGAGAGTTATTGCTTAATGGATGCAGAGTTTCTGTTTGGAGAGCTGGAAAAGTTTTGGTAATGATGTTGACAGCACAACATGGTGAATGTGATTAATACCAGTGAATTATACAGTTGAAAGTGGTTAAAATGGAGATTCTGTGTTGTATATATGTTACTGCAATAAATTTTCTCTTTTTAATTCTGATTTCCCAAAGTTAAAAGGGGATGTAAGGGCAGAGCAATCGGCACATAGGGGGATAGTAGAAAAGGAACCATCAAGAGGCCAAAAGAGCTAGGGCACTGGGGTCAAAACCAAGGGTACATGTCCAGCTGCAGCCTGAGCAAGGGACAAGTGGTTAGCCCAGGTAGCCTCAGTTTCTCCAGCTGTCAAATGGGGCGAGGCCTGCCTATAGAGTCTTAACGAGGTGTGTGCAGCCGTGGAGTGGAAGCTGCCTCTCAAGAGACACCCCCACATGCCTGCTCCCCTCTCGTGGAGGCCCCAAGCAAGGACGTCAATTTCACCAGGCCCTCATTCACCTCGTAAAATTTAGGACATGGGCAAAGAAACCACCAAGGGGGAGGCTGTTGGCAATTGGCAGCTACACCGAGAGGTCAAGCACTCCACTCAAGCCTGATCAGCAAGTCGTGTTTGCAGAGCTCACTGCCTGGAGCAGGCCGGGTGGCGCAGGCTGTGCGTGTTGGATTGGCTGGGCATTCGCGGGGCAGAATGGCCTCTCGCCTGTCCACTCCGCATTCTACCGCAGCAAAGCCCTCCTCCAGACCACCCACTTCAATGTCTCAGAAAACTACCCGATGTAGGAGCAGGTGGAATCAATTCCAATCGGTTAGGGCCTGCTGGGTGTGATAAAGCCGCCCCTGTCATCATCTCCACCATCTTCCTGCTTCCCCTTTCCTGAGCAGAGAAAACACCATTTAATTAAAGTAATTAAATCCATCCAACCACCTGGGGCTCAAAAACCACATACAGGCGAGTGGTCAAACCTGATGGCAACACAAACCCAATGGCTTCCTGTGGAAAGGACTGGCAGGGGCGAGTAAGAGCCCAAAGCTGCAAGCTGGGCCTGTGTCTCCTGTGACGCCAGGGCCTTCCCCACATCTACCGGTGGAAGCCACAGTTGTTGAAAATCCGAGTTGAGCAGACGCAGCGAGCAGATGCAGCAGGCTTCTCCACCTGGGCTCCTCAATTCTACCATGAGCTCCACCCCAGCCCATAAACAGAGCTGGCGACACACCCCCTGGCTGTGACAGGTGCCGGAGCTCATGAACCAGAGTTTGGGGATCCCATTCTTAAAAAAGCCCAGGGTGGCAAAGGGATGAACCTGAGCAGAACCCCAGCCCCTACATGCATGCTGTGTGACACTGAGCAATCCCTGCACCACTCTGAGCCTTTATTTCTCCACCTAGAAAAGGGTAGCCATAAGCTCTACTCAGCTCACCTTCTAGGGGTCATGAGAAGCAAAAATCAAGGATGGTAAACAGGAACTCTGCATTTATGCGTGATTTTTCTGAACCTACAACTTCTCTAATTAAAAAAAAAAAAGACTGTGGATGTCAAAGTATGTCATAAACTGCAGTGTGATGTGCAAACATAAGCCAATACTGTCACAGATGTCATCCCAGTATGGACACACCATATCAGCTGCTCTCACATTGTGATCAACTTTGGGCCCTAAAAGTTGGTGAGGATCCTTGGGTTGCCAGCCAAAATACGGGATGCCCTGTGAAATTTGAATTTCAGATAAACAATGAATAATTTAAAAAAAAAGTATATCCCACACAATATTTGGGATATTACTTATACTAAAAAATTGTTTGAATTTCAAATAAACAACAATGTAGCAATCCGTCTAGCAGGAGAAACAGATACTAAACAACAAATCTCCCACTTAAATACTTAATTCCAATTATAAGTGCTGCAAAGGGCATGGATATAGCATGCTCTGAGCACATAGATGAGGGGGACTTGAAATGGTCTGAGGAAGCTGCTTTGCTGAAGGGACATGTGAACAGGGTTCTGAGGCATACGCAGGAGTTAACCAAGTAACAGGGAAAAGGTGGAAGTAAACAATTCCAGGCAGGGGAAACAACACATACAAAGGCACCGAAGCAGGAAGAAGTTGCAAAAAAACTCGTGTGGCTGGAAAACAAAGCATGAGAGAGAAAATAGTCCAAGATGAGGACAGAATAAAGAAGGTCCTTGTTAAGAAGATTGATTTTCATTCTATAAAACTGGTAAGTTGTTAAAGGGGTCTAAGCAAAAGTTTGACCTGAGCATATGTGATCTTTAAAACTGCTCTACACTCAGTACAGAGAAGGAACTTGGGCTCTTGCATCATCCGAGGGAGAGGTGATGACAACTTGGGCCACGTAGTGGCAGTGGAGATGGGCACAAGTGCCAGAGACCTTTAAAGAAAGAACTCATGGGACTTGGATGGATTGGGGGGGGCAAAAGGCACTAGGAGGAGGAAAAAGAGGCAATCTCAGATGACTCCCAGATTTCTGGGATCCTTGGAGGGAGAACAGGTTCGTGGAAGGATCATGAGTTCAGCTTTAAGCATGTGAGTCTGAAGCGCCTGGGAAACATGAGCTCAGAGATGTCCCCTGGGCAGTTGGGTCACGGGCCTGGAGCCCAGAGAAACAGCTTGGGCTGGCCAGTTTGTAGATGTTCATTAAAACCATGGTTGGACGTAGAATTTCCTCTGGTGAGATTGCAAAGTGAGGTGAAAAGAGGCCTCAGGTCTGAGAAAGGAGGAAAACCAGCATTTAATGGTCAAGGAGAAGAAGACAAGAGACTAGGCAGGGATGGGGAGAAGTACAGTGTGAGTCCCCGGAAGTCATCGTGAGAGTGCGTCTCAAGAAAATAATGGCCTGGGAATGTAAAATGGTGCATGCAGCAGTATGGCAGTTCCTCAAAATGCTAAGTACAGAATCACCGGATGACCTGGCAATCCTACTCCTAGGTCTACACCCAAAGAAACTGAAACGAGGGACACAAACAGATAATTGTACACCAATGTTCATAGCATCATTAGTCACAACAGCCGAAAGTTTGAAGCAGCCCAAGAGTCCATCAACAGAGGAATGGACAAACACAGACACGCAATGGAATATTACTCAGCCATAAAAAAGGAATGAAGTTCTGATACATGCTGCAACACAGGTGAAACTTGGAAAAAGCCCATAAGGACAAATACTATATCACTTCACATATATGAAATATAGAGAAATAACGAATTTGTAGAGACAGAAAGTAGATGAGAAGTTACCAGGAGATGGGAGGAGCAGAGAAGGGGGAGTTGTTTGGTGTATATAGACTATTTGGAGACTTATATAAATAAAATTGTAAAAAAGGGGGGTTGATAGTCTCAACTGCAGTTCAGTCCGATGAAAAGCAAATGGATTGGAAGATATATTTGAGGCATGGAGGGGACTAAAGATGGAGTGAAACAGGTTAAGGCAATGGTGGCAGGTGAGGAGGCGATAGGATGCATTTGAGAGAAGAACCTGTTTTTGAAGGCCAGAGACAGAAATAGGAATTTACCATGAAATGATTAAGTCCTCGTTTTTGTTTCTATGTATTCGTTAGAGCAGATTCCAAGACCTTCACTGTAACCCGGCAACCTGCAGCTTATCCTCATTCGTGTTACCTGAAGGTAACCTCACCCTTGTCACTGAAGGTGAGCCAGGCTCCTCCTCAATTCAGGTTGGTGGCCCCAGAAATTCCAAAGCAGTGGTTCAGGCAGTTTGGGGACTGGCCTTTGGCAGACATTTCAGTGAGGGTGACAACCAGTCCATGCAGCAACTGGCGAGGGCAAGAAACAAGCTCCAAGGATCTGGGGCCTAATGCTCACAAAACAAATGCCACCATCCCCTTCCATACCTCGCCTCTGTCTGTGTGTGGCCACCAGCTTAGTTTCATCCCAAGTCCTCTCGGGGAACTGCAGGCAGCAGAATAGGTTTACAGGTGAGCAGCACGAGAGGGCCGGACGAGCTCTTCAGGTGGCCTTAAGGCCCAAGGGGAGGGGTCTTTTCTCCATAGAACTCCTATTCCCTGGCTCCTATTCTGCTGTGCCTCTGTTTGCCCCACAGAAAAATCAGGATACAGATATGTCTTATCCAGTTCCGAGCATGGAGGCAAACATTGATTGAGCTTCCATGTTGATGTGCTCTATATACAAAGGCAAATAATCCCTTCCTGGATTAAGGAACATACTTTCTAATTGAGGAGAGAAAGAAGCAATCACGAATCTGAACCCTATGGGATATGACATGCAGTGGGTGATGATACAATACGAGCTATCGGAAAGTTAGCCCAGCGAGCTGTGGGACGCCAAGGAGATCACCTAAGCCAGCGGGGGGCTCAGGGACGAGCTTCCCCGTATGATGGTAGAAACAAAGCACTGTTGTGATTCTCCAAAGAAATACATTCCAAAAATTTGAATTATTATGATTATTAATATTATTAATAAACTACCTCGGACAAGATTCATATCTAAGAGCTTCGAGTGAGGAAGGTCTCGTGGCAGCCCAATGGTCTGAATCTAAAATTTGCGTGGTGGAACTAATTTAACTAGTTCACACTTCATTCTTTGCACTCTCAAAATCCTCCTGGGCAGCTTTTTGGTTCTTTTAGCTGTGAAAATAGATCTTCAAGCCTCCTGCCAACAATAAATCGAATGCTGTGCTCGTTTGTGCTTGCTGTGTGGACTCAAGTTAGGCCCTTCCCATTCTCTTTACTGCAAAAACCTGAGTTATTAACTATGTGGGAAAACGGGCTTTGGTCAGACTGCACTCTCCAAAAAAATAAATAAAATAATATCAGTTCAAAACTGGACTGATCTCGCTTAAAACTCCTTCCAGAATAGAATCCCAGAGGCCTAAAACAGGTTCCAGAAGATTTCTTGGACCACGGACATGGTTTTGACCATTGGAAGGGATATAGATTGACACCATTCGGGTTTTGCCCTAAAGGCCCATGTTTGGAATTTGCTGCATTCAAGTGTGAATTAAAGAAATAATTAAAGGCCGTCTGAGTGATACTAGTTATTGACACTTAACAACACCTCTTTCAGGCACATATTCCTTCCTCCATTTATTCGTTCATTCAACAAACATCTACTCCATGCACCGAACACAGCCCTGGGGTCCATCGGTCAATTGTGCTCCCCTAAAATTATTTTTCCTTTTCTTTCTAGATGGGCAGTGATGATACCACATATGAGCATGAAAAGAAGTTTGCAAACTACAGGTGCTGAAACCCGGTGAGGCGGGCACCTGCAGACCCCGATCCTCAGACAGGTATGGAACCAATTCAAGAGCCAGTGTCCAAAAACACTGCCTTAGGGTCCCATTGGGTACCAAGAGCAGAGCAGGGGGGGGGTAGTATTTGGGGGATGGGGCTGGCTTGGTGCCTGTCTTATCCGACTCCAGGTAAACCAAATCAGAATAGGAGAAATAATCTGAAAAATCTAGCAGAAAGAGGGCTTCTTTTTTTGCTGAGGCAGAAGGAGTGTGGTTATTTTCTGAAAGTTCTGAATATTAGTGAACGTTCCTCAGCACTGTTTGAAATTACAAAGCAGACCCAAGGTCAGTTAGCGTTCTTTGGTCACAAGAAACAGTGATGGACACTGGACAAATTAAGCTGGAATGGATAACTATGAAAAGGAAATTGGAGCTCTTGGAGACTCGATGGGACAGCTCCCAGAGCATATCAGGATTCCTGCACTAGGAAGAATTCCCCAAGCACATTTTTCTGTTCTTGTACCACACCAGCCCGAACGCAAAATTCCGGAAACAAAAGCACCATCAGCCTGGCATGGCTCTCTCGTCTGCACTTGTCCTGGGCACCTGAGCCGCCACCTTGGGTCTCAGCCCCACCAAGACTGAACACCCTGCAGGGAGAGGAAATTCCCCAAAAGGTATCAAGCGGTTTTACTCAAAGGAAGTGCACGGAAGCTGAGTGCTCAAAAAAATATATAAATCTGCTGTTAGTAAGGGGTCTTTAATTGGCTGGGGGATGATTAATAGACTCTGAGAGCCTAAATTTACATCTCCAACCATCCTGTTTCATTTTAATGTGGACGTGGAGAAGCCCCTGGTACCTCTGAGTTCAGTCGTTGCCAAGATCACAATCCTAGTGGTCAGGAAGGCACAGGCAATCCTAGGACCTCAAGGCAGGACACCTGACTTACGGCGTCCAAGGCCCTTGAAACAGGGGGCCCAGTTACAGGTGCCTGGCGTGCTTAGTGTTGGTGAGAGCCCACCGCTATCCCCCTGGACATGGACATGCTGCGGCACATCAAGACAGAGTACAAGCCACTGTACAATCACATCGCTGCCTCCAAGTGCCGAATGCGCAAGCGGGAGCACATCTCACGCCTCGAGGAGAAGGTGAAGTTGCTCAAGAGCCAGGACAGGGAGCTGGTGTCCACGGCTGCTGGCACCAACTCACTTGACCCCCGTGTCATCACGAACCAGGACTGTCCACTCTGTCCTCTTCAGCAAGGTGGCCCGCAGTCATCGTTGCTCGTCCCTCGGGGTTGCAAAGTGCCTGCCTCAGTTTCAGGCTTCGTGTCCGCATTCATAGCAGGGGCACAGGGCATGAGAAGGTGGCTTCTCTGGTGGGACCAGCAGGCATCTTTCCAGAAGGCCGTCCACTTCCACCTCTGTGAAGAAACTGCGTCACAAGGCCACGCGAGGTGCATGGGAGTCTGAGCACCCAGCACTTAGCTTCTCCAGCTTTTAGAGTAAAGGTGGGTGAAGGAAAGGGAAGTGGGGTTAGCCAGCAACTGGATCTCCCTATCACCCAGCTCATGGGCTGATGCTGTCCCCTTCTCCAGTAACCATCTAAAAGGCCTAACCTGGAACAAGGACATGCTTTCTGGGGAGTGAGCAGCCTGGTTTTCGAGGCAGGGCCAAGACACCCAAAAAACAGGCATTCCTGAGCACGCCGGTCGTTCCTCATCTGCTACTTCCGTTTGCTAGAAGGCAGGGACCCGTCCTTTCTCCAGCAGCCCCAGCTCAGTTCTGCCATTCATGAAAGCAAATCTGGCTGCTGGTGAACCCGCATCAAAACACGCTGGACAGCCGCGATCAAGAGACAGGAGTCGCCAGACCGGGAAGGCTGAAACGCGCGGCGCCAATTTCTGGGTGGTGTGGGCCGTGCTGGGGCACCCTGTGCAGACTCTAACCAGCCAGCAGCCTTGGAGGGAGAACAGGAGGAAAGTGGTCCACAAGCTGGGGTCCACGGAGGCCATCGGCAGCCAGCACCCTGCCAGGGGGTGATGGAGGGCGTCCCCATCCTCCGCACATGAGCAAGGGAGCCTGGGCAGGACCCCGGGATACCCGACGTGCAGGTCCAACCCCTGATGGGGAGTGAGCACTTTTGCAGTTTTCTTATTAAGGCCAGACCAAGCCAGCAGGGAAGGGAGATGGCTCCCGCCATGGTCATTTCTGGTTGAGGAGCTCCGGGCCGACCACCCTTCCAGAGGCCATTGACCCCAACACCCACCAACGTCTCCGGCAGCTGCACCCACTCCAGGGTCTGTGGCTGCTGTTCTGTCTGCCTTCCTGTGCACACCATGCCGGGAGGGCTCTGGAAGGGCTCTGGGAAGGCTCGCGGTGACAAAGGGGTCCCCACAGGAGGCAGGCTCCCCAGACAGGATCTGGAAGAGAGGGACAATAGCAGAATTAGGGAGACATGGAGGCATGCCCGCAGAGAGACCCTCACCGCAGCCTTGAGGCCCAGGAGAGCAGAGTTGTTGGAAACTGGGAGGAGGGACCCTCGTCCCAGAGGATGGGGGGTTGACCAGGACCCCGCACCCTGGCCAGGAGCGAGGGGATGGGGAGAGGTGCCACGACTGCTTGGGCCCCTCCCTCCAAGCTCCTGCCCACGCCTCCCCTGGGCCAAACCCAGGGAAGCCGGAGAGGTGGGGGTCCCGGTTGACCCAGGCCACCGAGGACCGGTCCTCTTGGGGTGGACCTGGGATGAAGGACAATCAGAATAACTACCCAGTGGCCCTAAGCTCCTGGCACTTGTGGTCTCACAAGGAGAGGGGCTACAAAGGAGTCCGTTTAATTTTAAACAGTGCTCGGCACCCTGCAGAACATAAAAGGGGCTCTGTGAGAGGGGCACGGGAGAGGGGCACGTGGCACACAGTGGCCAGGGGAGGCCATCTCTGCAGAGGCAGGCACCGTTACCCACCCAGACCCCCAGGTTCCCGTGTGGGGCTACCGAGGTGCATCCCCTCCTCATACCCTCTACTTATTTCTTTTGCAGAGAAAAAAAAGAAAGAAAAAAAGCAAATTCCCACGTTGCATCCGCCTCCAGTCCACAGGAAGATCTCAAGCTAAAGACATCTGACCCTCCCTCGACACCTCCCCCCAAAGAGCTCGCCAGGCTTTCTGGAGCGGTCGGACAATGCAGGGGAACAAGAAGTACACGGATGGGGGCTTCAGCGACACCTCGAGCATCGGGAGCGTGCTGGACGATGCGGACAGGGAGGTGAGCAGCCTCACGGACAGGGCCTTCCGGAGCCTGTGCGTCTCGGAGGACGTGTCCTTCCATGACCCAGACCTGGCCGGGTCCCCAGATGTCACCCACCAGGTGTTTGGGAGCTTCCACCAGGGAACAGTGAGCCACGCCCACCGGAAAAGCGGCCTGTGGAGTCAGCTGCCGTCGCAGGGCACGGAGCACGCCGGCTGGGCAGCCACGTTCCAGCAGTTTCCCAAGTACGTCCAGGGAGAAGGCAAGTACCCCAAAAGCAGCCCCCCGCCAACGCTGGCCCAGAGGAGGCTGGAGGCACGAGCGTCTGGCCTGAGGAGCGGCACCAAGCCCGTTTCCAAAGTGTCGTCGCTGATCAGATCCTTCGACAGGCCCGAGAGCCAGCCTCCTTCTGGCAAGCCCCCAACTCTGAAGAATCTCCCCAAATTCGCTCCTCTTCCAGAAAGCGGAGTCAACTTCTGCTTCGACTCAGCTTTTTTAACTGTCAGGAGGGTGCCCGCCGAAGTCTCCAACCCCCATCCCAATAGCCACCCATCTGGCAGGAGGCATGGGGAGCAGGAGTCCCCCAAGATCCTGGAAGTGGCCTGCCACGGCTCCGGCGGCTTCCTCCCAACGCCTGAGAAGCCGACCAGCTCCTTCAAGGCCACATTCCACTCCCCTGCCCACAGGCCAGCCCCGGGCAAGCTGGGAAGCAGCCAGGAGTGGGTCCACAAAGGGACCTTCCTTCACAGTGAGAACAGTGCCTTTGAGTCATGGAAAGCCCACCAACCGAGGCTGCCCGAAAGAAAGGACACCGGGGAGATGGGTGCAGAAAGCAAGGCTCCCAGGAATTATGAGGACAAGCCCTCGTTACGAGATACCCACCCCACCGAGGGCAAAGCTTCCCCCAGCCAAGCCGGGGATAGCTGTAGCCAGGGGGACAGCAGGTTGGCCGCGGAGGCTCTCTCCATCTCTGGCCCCTGGGAGTCGAGGGACCCAGGAGCTTTGTGCTCCCAGGTGGACCCTCAGGTGAAGCCAACCCAGGCTCCCTGGAGGAAACCAAGGACCAGCAAAGGAAGAAAGGAACCTCTCCCAGAGGCTTCAGAAGAAAAGAAGCAGGCTCAGAGGAGGGGCCCACCTTCCTCGAGAAAGCAGAATCCCCAGGGGCAGTTCCCGGAAGACGATGCCCTGGCCCTGCCTGTGGACCCCAAGGAGCAGCCCGAACCCCCATTCAGCATCAGCAAGCTCCTGATGCCCGCCATCCCCGGCAAGCCCGTCCCAGACCTGCCGGACAGCCAGCCAGCCCGGGCAACCCCATCTCCCCCAGGCCAGCCAAACGGGTACCAGGAGAAGGAGCCTGGCAGGGGTCAGTCGCGAGACAGCTACAAGGCCAAAGTCCCCAGCCTGCTGTTCAATCTCAGGGACGTGCGAAAGTATGTAAAAAGCACGTACAGCCCCTCGCCTCTCTCGAAAGGCCTCCACGAGAAAGCCAGAGGCAAGGTGGATGACCAGGAAGAGACAGTTAGCAACGGAGCCAGCCTTCCCAACGGGTTGCAGGACAGCCCTCCCGACGAGCTTTCTGATGAGGGAGCGGCTGGTGCACCCCCTGGGACGTACATCGGGATCCAGGAGGACCCCAGAATCGACGCCAGCTCATACTCTCTGGGTAACCTTGCAACGCTTAGCTCACCTCCAGCCACCGCCACGGTCCCCTTCTGCGTCAACGGGGAGGCCACGGAAACCAACGGCAATGAGATGGACGATGCCAATGGAGACGCGGGGCTCAGTCCCACCAGTGCCGGCCACTGTCCAGACTCCAGCGGCCACTGTCTCCAGAAGCATCTCTCTCTGCAGCTCTGCAGCAGGGAGCCCGGGGCGAGAAAGGCTGCGGGGCCTCGGCAGGCCCCCCGGCTAAAGAACGGCTTCTCTAGGTCCATCTCCCAAGAGACCGACCCCGAGCGAGAGGCAGGGCTTCGGAATCCCAGCTTCAACCAGAGGGTGTCCCCGGGACCCCTCTCCCCCGAGGAGGAAGACGTGTTTTATAGTGACACCCAGTCCGATTTTATCCCGGGCCTCAAAGCAAAGGCCAAATTCAGCACCAGCTCTTCGGATCAATCCTTTGCTTCATTCGAGGATCAGCAGAAGATGTGGTTTATGGACAGCCAGAAGGGCGAGAAGGAGAAAGCAGTGGGGAGAGAAGAGCCGCGGTTCTGCACCTTAAGCGCTGGGCAAACTTGCGCGGGAGAGAAAGAGGAAATGCCGCCAGGAGCAGGGGGTGGCCCGGTGGCGGCGACCCCAGAGGAAGTGCATTTCAGAGGCAGTTGGATGGGGGGAAACAAGGACACAGGTCTTTCACAGGCCAAAGACCTTCCCACCTCGCCGTCTTCCTCTTCCAGCAAGCACATTTTGTTTGCAATTAAAGATAACACCCTCAGGGCCACCCCCGTGATAAAACCCATCCTGCTGCCCCTCCTGAGGACCCTGTCCTCCGAGGACTCGCCCAGCGGTGGCCACAAAGAAGAGGGATCGCCGAGGCCAGGGCCGGGCGAGAATGCCCGCTTCTGTCCCCCAGAGGGCCCGGAAAGGCCCCGCACACCAACGCCCAGTCACCTGCCACCTGCTAGCATGCAGGGCGCACAGCCGAGGCATGCAGGCCGCAGGAGCATGGGGGACACGGCCAGTCTGGAGGCCTCTCAGACAGCCACAAAAGGGGCTTTCCCGTCTCCGCCAGTGGGCGACGCGGAGAAGGGCAGCCAGGGAAGGTGCCCAAGCCAGGGGAGGCTGGACGCTCCCAGGCACGTCCCCACAATCGCTTTACCTGAGGATGACCTGGAAGACCCTCCAGCCACACAGCACCTGGGGCCGGGCTGGGAAGAGCGGACGCCGGGCTTCAAGGGTCACTTTTTGTCGGTGCCCAGAGTGGGGCCACCGGGGAGAAGACCAGTCCCCAGCGAGACGGTGACTTCGCCAGACCCCAACTCCCTGGAGGAGAGCGACGCCTGCTCCCCTGCTGCCAGCAGTGTCTGGGATGAGGCCTCCCGGGTCCCTGGCGACATGGGGTGGCTGCCTAAAGAGCCACCCCGTGCCAGCCCCTGGCCCGGCCCTGCCCAAACCACCAGGAGGGAGGATCTCACACACGCCCCAGTGTGGGGGGCCAGAGACCCCCAACTCGAGGCATCGGCAGAGGACCTCAGGACTCTGTCCCCAAGAGGCTCGTTGCTGGATGCAGTGACCAGCTCAGAGAACTTCCCTGAGAAAGCAGAGCCCCCTGCCCAGGCAGAGAGGGCGGCAGGCAAACCTCCGGCAGTCCCACCCAAAACCGAAAAGGCCCTGCGGCGGGCCAAGAGGCTGGCCAACAAGAGGAAAAAGACGGCCCAGAGGCAGGGGGGTGACGGTGAGCCCCCCGGGGAGAGGGCCCACCCCCAGGATGCAGGGTGGACGGATCCGGATCCCAGGCCACAGTCCCCCAGAGAGGCGACTCAGGCCAGCTGCCCCGCAGTCCGTTCCCTGCCCCTTCCCACACACCGCCACTCTGTGTCCGGCTTCCCCGAGCAGGTCAGGAGGTGGCCTGGGGGCCCCCTGTCAGCCACGCCCCTGCCCCCTTACCCTGCCACGCAGAAGGTCCTCCAAGACCCCCTATCTGGTGAGTACTTTGTCTTTGATCTGCCGCTCCAGGTGAAAATCAAGACCTTCTACGACCCAGACACGGGCAGATATGTCAGGGTCTCCCTTCCCTCCTCGGAGGGGGACTCCCCTGAGCTGCCCCCCCAAGATGCACCTGCTGCTCCCTACATACTGTACCCTGGCTTCCAGCCCTTGCCTGTGACCTCTCTGATGCCCCTGAGGTGTTCCTCTCAGCTCTCGGCCCCCACCTTCCTAACTCAGGGCCCTCATGTCCCCGGGGCAGCCGGCGGGCACCTGAGCCTCCACGACGGCGACCCCCTGCAGCGGGCCCCATGGCCTTATGGTGACAGCGCCCGGAACTCTGGAGGCCAGCGACGCGATGGGCCTTCCTGGAGCCCAGAAAAGGAGGGAGGTGAAGCTCCGAGCCTGGAAATCATCTCCACCAATGACTTAGAGGACTTCGCCACCGAAGGCATTTCTTGAAAATTAAAGCAGACGAATCCCCCCCATAAACCCAGAAGAGCTTAATTCCCCCTCCCCCCACACACACATGCACACACATGCACGCATACACAGACACGTGCACTGTGTGCATGCAAACACAAGTGCACATGCACCCACAGGGACATACAGCCACGTGTATGCTTGCACACGTGCATGCACACATGTATATGCATGCATGTGATGCAAGTGTGCACAGCGTGCACACACACACACATCCATGTATAGACATCACCACAGAGTTAGCCATTTAAGAACCCTACAGTCCATTGGGAAGCGGCTGTGGCTCAATCAGTAGGGCTCCCGTTTACCATATGGGAGGCCCCAGGTTCGGTTCCCGGGGCCTCCTGGTGGGGGCAAGCCCGCCCGCACGGCATGGTTAGCTGACCCAGCGAGCACAAGCAGCAAGGGGGGGATAAATGAATAAATAAATAAAATCTTTAAAAAAAAAAAAAAAAAAAAAAGAACCCTACAGTCCAAAACGACTTGGGGGTTTTGAGAAAACACCCACCCAAAGGTTTCCCTTGGGCCCCACCTCCTGGCTCGAGAACAAGTCGTCAGGTGGAGGGGCGGGGGTGCTACTTGCATGAAATGTCCCTCAGTGCCCCTCCCTGCACTCCTCCTCTCCCCCTACTGCTTTCATCTCCCTCTCCCTGCTTTCCTGTGCCATCCTTCTGGACATCTGCCCCTGCCACCAGGTATGGTGTGCAGAGCATACCATCAGACCTGTTGCCTACAAACCCCACCCCACTCCTTCTCAATGTCAGGGCCTCACAGTAAGCAAGACCCCTACGGTGCCCACAAACGGCTATGCTTGGGGGTCCTGCTCGGCACATGGCGCAGGCAGATGCATGGTGACAGCGGAGTTGTCACAGACCGCCCCCACCCAACCATGCAGAGTCGAGGCATGGCACAGCCAGGACCCCCACCCCCCACCCTAACTCAGAGTCACAGAGTAATATCCAAAAAGTACCCAGTTTCCAGGTCACCGCTGGCCAAAGCCAGCTTAGAGGAAGGCAGGAGGATGGCTGGCTGACAAGTTCATTTGTCAAGTTTATTTGGATAGCGCGGGCTTTCCATATGTGATGAGGCTTCCTTCTGAGGCTATGTTCCGATAAAGAAGAGGCTGCCTTTTAAAAAGAGAAACAGGCTTGCAGACGTGGTTCTGTCCCTGGCCTCCTGTCTTTCTTCTACGGGCCGTGTTTCAGTGTGCCAGGCTGCCGAAATGCAATGCCACAAGACCAGGAGCAGGTTGGCTTGTGTAGTGGAGCTTTAGTAACTTGCAAGCTTACAGTTGTGAGGCTGCGTAAGTGTCCAAAAGAGGCATCATCTGGCCATGCTTTCTCCCTGCAGACCGTCGCCGCGGTGCTGGGCTCCTCTGTCACGTGGCAAGGCACATGGCGGCCTCTGCTGGGCTCTCCTGTCTCTCTTTCGTTGCCTCAGTTTCTTGCTTCCGGCTCTCTCTGTCTCACTCTCTGTATTCATCCCATTTATAGAGGACTCAAGTAACAGGATTAAGATGCCCCGGATCATGCCTGACTGATGTAACCTAATCTAAAGGTCCCACCCTGAGGAACATGATTTCCTAAGGCCCAAAGAGTCTCAAACGACCATGAGCCATAAGGGACCAGATGCCCTCCTGGCACAGCTGACCGTCCACTGAAGCTTCCATGTCTGAATGGGGATGCCCTGGCGTCTGTGGCAGCCCCAACCCCAGCACATCCTCCTCATGCTGTCAGCCCCTGTTGAGGCCTCCTGGGGGCCAGGCCCCTCGCTAGTGCAGGGGAGGCAGAGACAAGGAAGACCCCAGCCCTGATGGCAAGGATGGCCCAGAGGACTTGAGTCAGACCCGCCTTTGGTGACCGGTACCTGGGCCTGACCTCCAAAGGAAATGTCACTTTATGGCGCTGGCCTTTGGGATTTGGAGGGCAGTAGCTGAGTCCAACCCAGCAGCAGAATGCGTACTCGCCCCTGCCCCTGCGACAGCACCGAGGGGTTGTAGGAAGCGGAGCCAGGAGCAGAGTAGGGCCCTTCTCTATGGGCTTCCAGCCAGCGGCTTTTGCAGAAGCCTCTGAATCCTTGTGCTGTGGGAAGCACTGGCACGATAAGCTCCCCCTCCTGGTTCAAAGCCCGGGCACCGAGGGGACGCTGCACTGGGACCCAGGGCAGCAGCCCTGCCCGGTTCAAAAAGAGGCCGTTTTGAGGCTGGGAAACTGGAGGGACTCGCAGCTCACACATATACAGGCTGCTTCCGGCATATCCCGGGTCATGATGGGGATTTAGGATTTTATATCTATTTATTCCTCCCGATAAGTGCAGCCACACCTTAACCTCCTCGTGCAAATACTACACAGGCCCCCCACCCGGTGCCGTCCAGTCAGGCTACCACCCATGAGTCAGGCCCACCGACGCCCGGGAGCTGAGGCAGAGTTACCTAAGGGACCCGATTCCCATGAGCCGCTCGCTGGCGTTCACGAAGAAAACAGAGCTGTCTTCCTAATGCTGCCGCAGTCACTAAGTGTCCTCTCCACCTCACTCTTATCTTACTAATATATAGAAATTAACGTTCTTATTTCGAAATTCCTTCGAACTCCAGAGGAAGAACTGCCTGATGAAACAAGAGTCCTTCAGTAAGATAATGTTACAGTAACTATGTCCCCACCAGGAAAAATATTACCTTGGCAAGCTTATGTTTGGGGAAGCGGCTTGAATTCTGGATTAGACACAATATAGACAGGGCTATGGATTGAGCTGGAAACAGAGATACTCGGAGGTCAAGGTCAGCTAGCCAGTCCTCTTCACCCCTGTGGACTCAACAGAGAAAGGAACGGCATTTAACACCCACTCCCATACTGGACACCTGGTTCCCCAAAGAGTCAGCCAGAGGCCTCATCCCCTAACAGCAAAGGGCTCTGTGTTCCCAAGAAGGAGATAAGACCCCAGAGGACAAAAGTCGAGAGTCAGCACCCAGAAAAGACCAACTTATTTGCAAGATGATGTTCCCCTTCCTTTCGTTTGTCCTGGAGGTGATCATTTGTAGCTCCTTCCTGCTTCCCTCCCTTTCTCTCTTCCTGCTTCCCTCTCTTTCTCCCCCCCCCCATCCCTCTTTCTCTCTCTCCTTTCTCCCTTCATCCTTGCCCCCAACCTTCCTTCTTTCCTCTCTCCCTCCCTCTCTTTCTTCTTCCCCCTCCCTCCCTTTTCTCTTCCCTCCTTCTCTCCCTCTCTTCTTCTCTTTCTTCTTTCTCTCTTTCTTCCCTTCCCCTTACTTTCTCCCTGCCATCTTCCTTCTTTCCTCTCTCCTTCCCCTTTTTTCTTCCTCCCACATACATTTTCAGAATTCCTGCTCTGTGCCAGGCCCTACACAAGGGGCTGAAGATACAGTGATAATAGGCCCTGATCTCTGCCCCCAAGGAGTTAAAGTCTAACAGAGCAGAAAGACAGTTTCAATGCCATGCCATAATTAACTTAACAGGGCACTCCGAGGAGCCTAACTCAGCTGGGGGGAAGAGGCGACTTCCTACAGGACATAGCATCCACTTAGGAAGAAACCAGAATTTCCCCAGCACACCAAGCTTTCATCCCACATGTATTAGTCAGGGTTCTCTCAGGAAACAGAATCAACAGGAGATATCTGTCAATAATATGAGATTTTATAAGAGTGTCTCACGTGACCGTGGGAGTACACAAGTCCAGGTTCCGCAGGCAGGCTGCAAGCCAGGGGCTCTGATGAAAGTCCAATGAAGGTCCTTGATGAGTTTCTGGGAGACGTTGGCTGTCCAAAGACGAGCTGGGGAATTCTCTCCGAATGTTGAAATCACTTCCCCTTTTAAGGCATTCAACTGATTGGATAAAAGCGTCACCCATTGCTGATGCAATCTCCCTGATTGATGCAGATGTAATCAGCCATCCACGCAGTAAACTCACTGGTGATGGAAGTCCATAAATGCTCTTGTATTATAATTAGCCCAGTGCTTGCTGGACCTAACACCTGGACACAATTACCTGGCCGCATTGACACATTAGCCTAACCATCACACCACCAAAAAAGCCAACAAGTATAGACACTAAGTCAACTCATTTGCCACATAAACGTGCACTGATGTGGCTAAGTGTGTATTAGCATTTCTAACCAGCACAAGAGCAAAGCCCATGCAACCTCCCAAGATAGACCTCTGTTGATATGTCTTTCCACTTCTGAATGCATAGTTCCCTCACCTGAGTTAGCTGGAAAAACCACTAGCTCCACCATTGTGCTTAATAGGATAGTAGTGAGAGTTATGGAAAGGTACTGTTGGTGAAAACTGCAGGTAAAGGCTGTGCCCACTTCTTCTGTTCTGGGCACTGGGCCTCTATCCTGAGCTATTGGTTCCTCTCGGGGTCTCCTGGGGAGGGGAACATAAATCTGGAGCAACCTAAGGGAAAGGCTAAAGTTCAGACCCAATGTTCACGACTCAAGTCGGTCCACACACTGCGTACCAGCCCCTGCACTGGGAGCGGGGCCTTGCCTCAGTCCTCACAGCAAACCACTGAAAGAGGCACACTCTTTCCTTCTGAAAAGGGAATAAGGGCACTGGGTGGTGACGTGACAGCCATGGCCACGCAGCCCCTACATGAGAGCCAAGCCAGGAGCTGGACTCTCTGACCCCCACTGCCATGGCCTACTGCATGGCCCAGCAGCCTCCTCACCTGGGAGCTTGTTGGACATTCAGAATCTCAGAATCCTTCTGCTCCATTAGATTTTAACTTGCAAGCCAGGATCTGCATTCTCGCAAGAGGCTTAGGTGATGAGTTTGCACATTCAGCTTAAAGAAGCTTCTCTAGCCTCTGCTTGGCCTGGATATGAGAAGATTTATGGAGATGTATCCTGTCTCTATAGAACTTGCAGGGAGGCTGATTCACACTCAATATAACGATGATGACTTTAATGCCTAGAGCTTTTGTGACGTGAAATGAGTGACTTTGAGAAGTAATGAGCTCCCTGTCACTGGCGGTGTTCAAGTAGAAGCTAGTGGCCTCTTACCTAAGATGGAGATGGATCAGAAGTCAGAAGGGGCTTCATTAGTTCCTTTGTCAAGTATACCTCTGAGACCCCCGTCTACTTTGGGGCCACTGCAGGTGGCCCGGGGTACCTACCTGCACAGGGCAGACAATTTGGGTGGCCTGCTGCATGTAACCTGAACCACACACATTTACGTTTCCCCAGTCCCAGTTGCTTGTTTCCCAGGATGTGGACAAATCCTTTGGAACACAATCTTTTGGGCATCATGGAACACCCCATTCACTGTCCTGAAGCTCCAAGGCAGGCTTTTCAGTTTAAAGGGCATGGCAGCCTCCTCTAGGGGATGAGCACAAGCTGAGAGCCCCTGGCCTCTCCTGCTCCACCTTCTCCTGTGGCAGAGGAGCAAGAGGCCAGAGAAGGGCAGGATTCAGAATTCTGAGCTGAAGGTGGGTGATTTAGATGGAATGCTCAATTTCACAAGGCTGCATTGCATCACTCTTGAGATAGAGAAGCAGATACGTCTGCCTACGTCTGACTCCACAGAGAAGCACGGAGAAATAGGAAGCTCAAGCAGAGGTTTAGAGTCTCTCACTGAGGGGTCTTCCCCCAAGTCAGGTCCTCCTCTTTCCCATTATCAGCAACTGCACTCCCAGGCATCTGGTCAACCAAGCTGGAGTCCTGGGCACCACCCAACCTTTCCCCACCTCCTGCCCCCAATTCAGTATGATCTCAAGACCTGTCAACTCTACCTCGAGGTATCCATCAATCCATCACTCATCTGCACCCCCACTGTCACGCCTACCCCATTATTGCCATTGCCTCCTCACTGCCCACCCACTACTATATGGTCCCTATCTTAGTTTCCCAACTGCTATGACAAATACCATGCAATGGGTTGGCTTAACAACTGGGATTTATTGTCTCATGGTTTGAGAAGCTCAAAGGCTTGCTTCCTCCTGGGGTTGGTAACATTCTGGCTGGCCAGCAATCTTTGGGTTCCTTGGCTTTCTTGTCACATAGTGACATCTCCTTTTGCTGCTGGGTTCTGTTGACTTCCAGTTTCAGGCTCTTCTTCCCTCTGACCTTCTCTTTACAAGATCCCCAGTAATAGGATTAAGACCCATCCTGACTCACTTGGGCTAACTTTAACTAAAAATAGCATCTTCAAAATCTCATATTTACAATGAGTTCACACCTACAAGAGTGGTATTAAAATCAAGAACATGTTTTTCTGGGGTAAATAACTCAGCCTGCCATAGCCTACTTTCGAGTTTTCTTCTCCCTCCTGGCAGCCCAGAGCTCACACCAGCACTCAGCCCTGATCCTTTCAACCCTCTTGCTGAAAGGCTTCCTGTCTGCCTTGGGAAAGAGTCAGCCTGCAAAGCCCTCACCAGCCTCATCGCCTGCCTGTTCCTAGGGCTCGCATAGACTCCAGCTACACCAGACTTCATTATGTTGATCAAACGTGCCTTTGCACATGCCATTCTTTCTTGGAGCTTCCCGAGGCTGTGTTAAAAGCTGTCTGCAAAGTCTTTGAATCACTTTCCATCAGGAGGGGGCGCTGCACCCTCCCCCTCCTCGCTCATAACCAATGGAATGGAGGAATGTGTCAACATGCGATTCCCAGGAGGAGGTCAGAGAAGATCACACAGCTCCCTGAAGCCAGGTGAGCCCGTGCTCCTGAACTCTCCAGCTGCCAGGTGAGCATTCAAGTACCTTGGTCGCCAGACTATAGAGGAGTCGCACTGCCCATGCAGAGAGGTCCCATGGAGATGCCCCAGGACTGTGAAAAGAGAGGAGGAGCCAGCTCGCCCCTCTGTCCCAGCCCCAGCCCCAGTCTGACTGAGACAGAACCACCTCATCAAACCCTTTCCAGAATCCTGACTAACAAAACTAGTGAGAAAATAAAATGGATTGTTGTTGTTTTAGGCTACTCAGTTACTGAGTGGTTTATTTCCCAGCCACAGGTAGCCAGAACGCTTCCTCTCTCCTAGCCTTCCTTCCCACCCCACCCACCCTCTCCCTGGCAGCCTTCTCTAATTCCCACGGAATCCCTGTCTCCCACGTGGAGCACCTCCACCATTGCAGCACATGTTACAATTTCCTGCTTCACTGGTGGTCTCCCTCTCCCAGTGGGCGGTCAGTTCTGGAGGAAAGAGCCTTCCTTGTCCAGGTTAACACTGCATCACCAGCCATTAACAGACTACTTGGGACGAGGAGAGCCATGGGTAAACATTTGAATTCAACGGAATTCTTAAGAGTTGAAATCAGTAAAAACAGTCTTTTGAGAGCACACACAATGCCATTTCAACCTTGTCTCTTCACTTTCCTTCAGTTGTTCCTTCACTTTCCTGGTTGTTTGACCCTGCTTGGATGAGCTCTCGGGCCCCAAGCCTAGCAGGGCCCTCTGCTCTCCCCACACTGTGTACTGGGCAGCTGAGGCTGGGCCCCACGAATGGGGTCTCTGGAACACGAGGTCCGAGAACAGGTGTTCCACCAAGTCAGCACTCACATTTAACTAATGTTCTTTGATGAGAAATTCCTCGCCTGCCAACTAAAGGAGTCCAAAGGTTTGCCTGACACTCACAAGTAGATCCAAAACCCAAATTACAACCAAATTAGTATTTGGCTTTGTGGTGATGAAATGATGAGGACATTAGACAAATTGCATTAGATCAAAGTGGTGAAGTCTCAACATCAGACCACAGGCTTTTGAATATCTTACCATGTTTGGTTGCCAAGTGGGAAGGCCAGGTTACTTGATGGGATGTTAACTCTTAAGTCACTTAAGAAAAATCAAGGAGGCTATTTTTCAGGATGAGGAGTATAAATTAGACTAGTTATTTTCTATCTCTTCCCATCTCCCCTCAATCCAATAAACTGTCTAATTTTTTTCCATACATGGAGAAATGAAAATTACAACAGAAAAAAAAATGGCTTTATAGGATAAATAGCATCACTACCTAAAGTAGTAAGCAAAACTTGGATATTGTCAAGCATGGAGAAGTTTTAGAAATTTCTTGCAAAGTCACTGCTTGACCTATTCACATCTCAAGTCTTCTTTGATTTTTTGAAACACAACAACTCAGAAGGTTCTTGGGAAGTCAAATCAATCATTAAGATGTTTCAAATGCCCCCCAAAAGTTCCAATATCTTCTTTTGAGGATATTCTTGAGGCCCCAAAACTTGAAACCAACTGACACCAGCTAAGCATATCTGTTAAAGGCACCCGGACCACGTCATCACCCCAAAGCATGTTGCCTTCACCGACATGGCTGGCCCACCCAGCCGTGGAAGAGATCTCTCTTCTCTGCATGGGAGCAGGGGCAGGGAAGAAGCCACCAGAAGTCAGGAGGAAGGAAGAAAGAAGCAGTATACTGTCCCCTCCAAAAATGCCCAGTCATATTTGAATCTAATCTGAGTCCTCCAGGCTGTTAGCAGAAGATGCTGAGGGGGAGTGATTTTGTTAGTAGCCCATTCTCCATGACGCATTTCTCTCTGCTGCTCTGGCAGGGACTCTAGCAAATCAGCTGAGATGTGTCTATCCAAGATGATGTCAGTTGGCCCATCCAATGAAGCTATTTTGATTTAAACCAAGAGTCTTTGGGACTTTTAAAAGGAACTTGGTATCAAAAAGGATCTTCTTAAGAATTTAACCACATGCTATGGATAAGCTGTTACCTGAATTTACCAAACACTTAATTTAACCACCATAACTAACTAAACCACACAGTGTGCTAGCATGCTTTTTCTACCTTCCATCTCTGCAGCAAGGGTTCTTCTGCATGCAGAAGAGTTTTCACACATTGGACAACATATGACTGGGCAGCATAGGACTAAGATCCTGAAGAGAAAGGAAACAAACAGGGTGAGCCTCCTGGCGGCACCAGCTGAGTGTCTGGAAGCAATTTCCAGGTTGTAGTAAAGGGAGAGAGACCTCAAACAGAGCCAGTGTTCTAGCTAAGTTAAGGACACAGAGACCAGAGTTTAGGGAGGCCAAAAAAAGCTGGAAATTGCAAGGTAGAACACTGGAAAAGAGGAGGCTGCACAGAAGGAAAGTTCTGGAAATCTTCAGAGGGGCACCCTCAATTCTTTGCTGAAAAATGATACACATATGTATGAGAGGAAACCACCATAGCCAGGAAAAGAACCATCAGACATGAATAAGCAGGACAGTTCCCAGTGTTCACACAAACATGAGAATAGTTCATATACCCCAAATGAAAGTGCAAATACTTTATAATAAATAGGGAATGGGCTAGAACTCTCAGAAAGTATCTTACTTGAAAGATCAATCTAGAGCTTTTGATTAGACTATGTCAGTGAAGCATGACTCAGGTTAAGTCTCAGCCCCCTTGCTAGGTCTAATATAAACCCAGAGACACAGAGAGAAACAGTCATACACAGATAAAAGAAGCTGTCATATTGATCTTGCAATGTGAGAGAAAGGACTCCAGTTTTGCCCACAGCTGAGCTGCAAAGAGAGAAGCCCCCAAGAGGTTCAAAGATCAGAGTTCCAAGAGATGGTGAGCCCAGAGGGGAAGGCTGAGTCCATTGGCAGAGATCAGTGGCCATTTTGCTTTGCCATGTGCCCGGAAAACCAAATCAACAGTAGCTGAGTTTGTTGAGAAAGCACCACTTATGGTGCCTCAATCTGGACTTTTCATGGCCTTGGAACTATAAGCTTTTAATCCATATAAATCCCCTTTATAAAAGCCAACACATTTCTGGTACTTTCCATTAGCATCCCTTTAGCAAACTAAAACATACAAAGACAAAATCCAAAGCCACTTAAAAGAATACAACAAAATCCAGCAATCAGCAATGTACAAATCAGAATGTTCAGCATTCAATCAAATATTACCAAGCATGCAAAGAATCAGGAATATATGACTTATAGTGAAGGACTAAAAACATTTAATAGAAATAGACTCTGAAATGAAAGAGATGATAAACTAGAAGATAAAAATATTAAAACTGCTAATATAAATATACTCTATATTTTCAATAATATAGAGGGAAACATGAGGCTCATGAAGAAAGAAATGGAAGATGCAAAAATAACCCAATGGGGCCTCTAGAAATGAAAAATATAATATCTGAATTGAATATTTTGGGTGGGATTTAAAAGCAGAATAGACAATTAAGAAGAAAATTTCCATCAATGAGAAGATACAGCATTAGAAACTACCCAGATGAGAGATGGAGAAAAAGACTTTAAAAAATAATAATTCTGTAAGACTTCATCAATAGGTTTGATATACATACAATTGGAATAAGAAGAGAAAGGAAAGAGGAATAGAAAAAAAGTATTTGAAGAAGTAATGGTGAATTTTCCCAAATTTGATTTTTAAAAGTAAGTCAAGAATCTCAATAAACTCTAAGCAGAAAAAAAACTAAAGAAAATAAGTTTAAACAAAATCTTAAAACAGTGATATGATATTACTTAGATTATGCACATCCATAAATAAAGTATTAATAAAATGGACTTCATCAAAATTAAAAACTCCAAAGTCAACCAAGATGGCAGCATAAAATATTCCAGGTTTCTATGTCTTTGAACAACTAGCAAAAGCTGGCAGAACTATTTTCCCAAAAATTTCAGAAAACTATTTAAAAATTGCAGTAACTGGATAGGTGCCCAATCAAGAAAATGTGGGCCCATCTCTCACCCTCTCCCCAGCACAGTATGGAGCTGGCTGTGCTCCCATTGTGGGATTCTGGACACATTCCAGAGGGAACAGAGAAACCTCTACGCACATACAGGGGTGCCCATACATCAGGGCCAGCCTATCTGGTGGCAGTCTGAAAAACTTGCGCTGCCGACAGAAGCAGCTTGTGGACAGTTAAAGCAATGTTAGAAATAATTAAATGAAAGCAACCTGGGACAAAAAAATTTATTGGATTTAAGATATACAAAAGAGCACTTAGGATGGGGGGAGTGAACTTCATAGGGAATAGAGGGGGCATTCAAATTCCTATAAATGGGAGAATTCCTAAGGCCGTGAGCACAAGACCAGGACAAAGCATAGTCTCAGAAAACAATGAAAGGAGTCTGCACTTATGTCTTTGACTGATCTGCTTGATAAGAAGGCTAAACTCTGAAGGAGAAAGAATATCGGTCAACAAAAGCCAATTTGCAAAGACTGGGAAAGGTGTTTTCTGAATTTGTTTATTAGTTTTTGTTATCTCCTAGCACTGAAGGAAATTTCTGTCATATCACTTCTGTATACAGACAGCTCAGGGACTGTATTCCATAACATATTAAAATATTAAAATGCATGGTGCACAACAAAAGGTTACAAAACAAACAAAGAAACAGGAAGTGATGGCCCATCTGAAAGATTAAAATCCAGAAACCAAAAACAAAGAAGACCAGACTATGGATATACCTGACAAAGACTTTAAAAGAAAATGTGGAGGGAGGAGGGGCCAAGATGGCGTTAGTGTAGGAGGGCACACACTGCAAGCTCCCAGAGCAAGGCGGATTGTGGACGGGGTCCTGCCCGGGGGTCTGTGCTGTGCACGCGTGGAGTGAGAAGCTTGGGACATCTATCTGCGCGGATAGGCAGCGTGGACCCAACGGTGGAGATTCGTGAGTTTTGAGGCTGCCGGTGGAGGTTGGCACAGGCGGCTGAGCCCCGCGGTTAGGGAAAAATAAAATAAAACGGCCATTTGGAGCCGTGGACCGGGTGAAAAGTTTTATTTTCTGGGGATCTGGCTGCCTGGCGCCCCTTGAACCTTGTGTGGGCAGAGCAGGCGAGCTAATCAGCGCCCGGTGAACCGGAGGGGGGGTTTTGGTCGGGGAACGCAGCTGATTTCCCTAGCCACCCAGGGATAAGACCCGGGCCGCTGCGGAGCCAGGAGGAAGGGACACTTCCTAAAGAAGGGAGGGCTTGGTTGGAAGACAGGGAAGGGTATTTTATATTTTTAGGCATTGATCTGGCTGCCTGCACTGCCCCATAGCTTTGGGGAGCAGATAAGCCCACCTGAAGCACCATTAGGCTGAGAGCAGACGCGAATCTGCACTCAAACTGATTTACTGAGCAGCCCGGTGACGCTGGAGCTCGGCGCCAGAAGGGGCAGAATGCGCCGACTTTAGCATTCCTCACTGACTAACATCAGAGCTTCAGCTAACCTGGGGAGTCCGGAAAGTGGGACGTGCTTGATTAATTTCCACGGGCCCAGCTAGGGTCCCTTCCGTAAGGGGGTTGGTCTAGAGGAGGAATTATTTTGGGTCCTGCATTTGGCTAAAAAAAAAAAAAAAAAAAAAGTGAGGTCACCTCAACAATTGAAAAATAAATTCTTTTTAATTTAGTTTAATAGCTAAAAGCTGCTTCAGGACCTGCATATAGAACCCTGTGGGGAAATTCATTGATAAACACAAGTAGGCAGGAAGAATCCACGTGGACCCTAGGGGAATCATTGACCCCCCTTAGCTCTGTTTGACCGCTTGCCTGTGTGGATCTTTGGTTTCTCTCTGTTACTTTCTGGTCTATTGCTATTATTCCCGTTTTCCTCCCCCCTTCCTTTTTCCTTCTATTTTTTTTTTTAAATAGGTGCTGCCAGCTGGTCGCTTCTTTGCTGGGCTTCTTATTCAGTAATTTCCCACTCGTTGTATACATTGATTCTGTATTATAAACTATCGCTTATCCTTCCTGCATCTTTCTGCCTTCTGTTTTCTGTTGTGGCTCTTAGAGACAACATTTTTTCATAGGCCCACAACTTAAGGGTGTCAATTTCTATCCCATCTATTTTGTTTTCTTCTTCTTCTTTTTTCTTTTTTTTTTTTTTATTAGTATTAACTTTTTCCTTTAAGACTTTTCTCTACTATTTCTCTCCCTCCTCATAATTCTAGCCTTCTAAATCACTATATATATATATATTCCTCCATTTGTTTTCCCAGTCCATTATAGGAACTCCATATTTTTTCCTAGTACTCTACACTACCTACACAAGTTAAATATTCATCTCATTAAGTCTCATTTTGCCCCTCTTCTAACTTTTATCAATATTTCTATTATCCTTCTGCCTTCCTTACATCTTTTGATTCCTCTGGCCCTAACCTTTTGCCTTCAAGGGAACATAGAAAGAAGCAAGGAAATAAAATAAGAAGAAAAACTGCCAAAGAGAAAACTTAACTCACACGCAGAACCAACAGCTAAATAAAATTCTAGAGCATAGAGAAAAGCTAATCAACTGAACAATCCCATCAAGATAATATGATGACCAGAGGGCAACAGAAAAATACAAATGACTCTGAGAAACTGGAAAACATGGACCAGTCCAGTGCACAAAATAAAAACCAGGAAGCAGTGCAGTACATCGAACAACTAATCAAAGCTATCCAAACAAATATCATGGACCAACTTAAAGAACTGAAGGAAGAGATTAAGCATATAAAGAAAACACTGGGAGAACATACTGAAGAAATAGCTAACACACCTAAAAAGGTAATGGATATGATGGCGAACAAAGACACAAGTCAAGAAATGAAAAAGACGTTGGACTCACATGGCAGCAGATTTGAACAGGCAGAGGAAAGAATTAGTGATATGGAAGACAATACAGTTGAAATCAAAGAGATTGTAGAAAAGATAGACAAAAAGATAGAAAAAATCCACTATTTTCTCAGGGAATTAACCGATAATGCAAGACGCACAAACATATGCATTATGGGCATCCCAGAAGAAGAAGAGAAGGGAAAGGGAACAGAAGGAGTGTTGAAGAAAGTTATGGCTGAAAACTTCCCAACTCTATTGAGAGAGATGGATGTGCAGATCCAGGAAGCACAGCGCACCCCAAATACTATAAATCCCAATAGGCCAACTCTAAGACATATACTTGTCAAATTGTCCAATGCTCAAGACAAAGAGAAAATACTCAAGGCAGCAAGAGAAAAGAGAACCATCACATACAAGGGAAGCACAATAAGATTAAATGCTGATTTCTCAGCTGAAACCATGGAGGCAAGAAGACAGTGGTATGACATAGTCAAAACACTAAAAGAAAAAAACTTCCAGCCATGAATTCTCTATCCAGCAAAATTGGCATTCAAAAATGATGGAGAGTTCAAAATATTCACAGATAAACAGCAATTAAGAGAGTATGTCAAGAAGAAACCAGCACTTCAAGAAATACTAAAGGAATCTCTACAAGTTGAAAGGAAAAAACAAAGGAGAGAGAGTTGGAGGAGAGTTTAAAAACAACTGAAAACTCAAAAAGACAAACAAAACAACAAATGACATACATTAACCGAAAGAAAAAATGACTGAAGTAAGAAATTCATTACGAGTAATAACACTGAATGTTAATGGATTAAAATCACCAATCAAAAGACACAGATTGGCAGAATGGATAAGAAAATATGATCCATCTATATGCTGTCTACAAGAAACCCACCTTCGGCCCAGGGATTCAAGGAGGCTGAAAGTGAATGGCTGGAAAACCATTTTACAAGCTAACAATAGCCAAAAAAGGGCAGGAATAGCTATTCTAATATCAGACAAAATAGACTTTAAATGCAAAACTATTGTAAGAGACAAAGATGGACA
>JAKSZT010054381.1:1777280-1797280 GCA_026826555.1 Tolypeutes matacus
GATAGATAGATAGATAGATAGATAGATAGATAGATAGATAGATAGATAGATAGATAGATATAAATGATAGATAGATATAGATTTATAATTGTAATTACTTTGTTTAGAGAATATAGGAGTAAATAAGAGTATTTGACATTGCTTGTAGAGCTGTAATTGAACAACTAATTTGGGAAGCAATTTAGCATTTTATAGTAAATTTGAGTTGTTAGCAGCTTCACATTAAATCTAACTCTCAGGCAAATATCAGAGAAAACCTCTTCTACTTATGCACAAAACTACCTTCATTTGGTGGCTTCCAACACAGTGCTCATGCCCATAGAAAGTGATCAATGTGCTCCACTCCATTCACTACAGAAACTTCTTTAGCATGGCCAGACTTCTACACATATTCTGTACTGGTTGGGTCTCCTATAATAAAGTTTTACTACAAAAACTGAAATGAATAATCACCCATAGAAATAATCTCATGCTAAAAATTTTGTGTTCTCTCAAAGAAAAAATATTTTAAGAGTTGGTTGTCATTGCAAAAATTAAAATAAAGCCATACAAATGTTCCATCAACAGGATAATAGAAATATAAAATATGAAATATTCCTATAATTGAATATCGCATGGCATGAAGCATGAGTTAACTTAAACTACATATACGGAGCAGATGTGGCTCAGGCAGTTGGGTGCCTGCCTCCCACATGGGAGGTCCTGGATTCCGTTCCTGGTGACTCCTAAAGAAGACAAACAAACAACGAGCAAACAATGAGCAGACAGCAAGCCAAAAAAATCAATGAGCAGACAAGAAGCAAAAACAATGAGCAAGACAATGAGCAAACAACAAGCAGACAGAGAGCAAAAACAAAATGAGCAGGGAGCAGATGTGGCTCAGGCAGTTGAGTGCCCGCCTCCCACATGGGAGGTCCCAGGATTCATTCCCAGTGCCTCCTAAAGAAGAAACAGACAAACAACAAGCAAAAACAATGAACTGACAATGAGCAAAAAACAATGAGGGAGCCATCTGGGGGAGGGATGGGAGATGTCTTAAACTATATGTAGAAACATACATGACTCTCTCTGTTTTCATGTCCACAGGAATAAAATCAGGTTGCAGAAAAATTAATAAAAAAGAAAGAATGCTGGAGTGGCCATATTAATATCAACCAAAGGAGATTATAGTATAAGGAATATTGCCAGGGCTAAATAAGGACCTTTCTTAATGAAAAGGGGGCCAAAGGATCAAGATGGCACAACATCCTAAATGTGATACACCTAATAATAGAGCTTCAAAGTACATGAAGCAAATTAAAGTCACAATGAAATAACATTACCGATCCATCAGATTGACAAATACTATAAATTCTGGCAACCCCAACTTTTGGCAAGGACACAGACCAATGGAAATTTTTATATGCTGCTTTTGAGAGTATAAATCAGTTCAGTTTATACTATCACTGGCATAGCTACCTATTGCTGAACAAACAAAATTATTTTCTCACAATTTCCATAGATTAGGAATTTGGGTGTGGCTGAGCTGCATGCTCTGGCTGAGGCTCTCTCATGAGGTTGTAGTCAAGATATCAGCCAGATACAGAGCTCCAGGCTGGTACATAGGTCCAGGCCACCACATGTAGAAAATCCGAAAATGCTATATATCCCAATAAGTCCATTCTTAAGTACATAAACCACAAAAATGTATACTGTGATTGGAGCATGTGAAAAAAATATTTATAGAAATATTACTCCCACTACCCCAAAACTGCAAATAACCCAAATATCTATAAACAGTAAAATGGATAACCAAACTGTAACATATTCAATTCCATGGAATACTGAGCATTCGGGATTGAATTACGTACCCGAGAAAAACATGTTCTTAATCTTCATTCATTCCTGCAGGTATGAACCTATTGTGAATAGGCCTTTTGAAGATGTTAGTTTTAGATAAGGTGTGGCAAACTGAATCAGGTTGAGTTCTAATCTGGATTACTGGAGGCTTTTATAAGCAGAATGAAATTCAGAGATAGAAGAGAAAGCCACAGCAAGAAGCTAGAAGTCAACAGAACCCAGAAGATACAGAAGACAACGCCATGTGCACTGCCGTGTGACAAAAAGCCAAGGACCAAGGATCACCGGTAGCCGGCCCCAGAACGCCACAGCCTTCGGGCAGGAAGCATCACCTTGTTGACACAAATTTTGGACCTCTCCTAGGCTCAAAATCATGAGCCAATAAATTCCCATTGCTTAAGTCAACCCATTGCATATTTGTTTTAGCAGCTAAGAAACGAAGACACTGAGTAATGAAAATAAAAGTGTATTCATAAAATAACATTGAATTGTAAAGACTTATATAATGTTGATCCAAAGAAGCAAGGTAGAATACTTGCCATGTATATACATTTTTTTGAAAAGCAGAAAAATCAAGCTATATTACTTAGGGATTAATAATGGATAGTAAAAAAAAATTAAAATTAAAAAAAGCAAAATAGTGAGTAACATAAACGTCAGGATAATAGTTACTCTCAGGGGTGGGAAAAGAAATCAGAATGCAATAAACAGAGGGCCTCCAGAGTTCTGAATAAGCTTCTCTTCCCTTGGGCGGGGTCACATATATGTTCACTTAAAATTCATTAAACAGAACACGTTTATGTACTTCCACGTTTGTTTGGGGGGAAAAAGACTAAAATGTATAGAGCAAAAGAAACAAGACAAAAATAGAGGCGATATTATTTTTAGATTAAGTTCAAAAAAGGCAAAACTTAATTAGACACGTATTTGGTATAAGTCTGAAGGAAAGCAAGTCAGATTACCATGAACGTCAGCCACTGGGAAAGGAAAGGCTTTGTCACAGCAGTGACACATGGGGGCTCCTGGGGCCACTGTGTGATATTTCTTGACCCCTTGGGGAGCATTTTCACAGGTGTTTGCTTTATTATTTTTCTTATATCATGCATTTATTTGCTTTATGTACTTTTCTGTACGTGTCATATATTTTTAAAATTCTAAGTTAAAAAAATAAAATAAAATGGATTTTTAAGGGCAGGCTTCCCATTACTTGGAGTGGGGGAAGAGATGTAGCGATTGAAATTTAGCCCAACTTTTATCCCCACTTAGAGGGGTACACAGCACCCTAAACTGCTAAGTCATTTGGATTCCAGCTTGCATCACCACTTCCCCCACTGTTGGTGGTGTCTTCTAAATCAGTTATTGCTTATCTTATACAAAATTTTATTTCCATTGCCTCCTCTCCTATTTTCTCTGTCCTTGTGCATTTATTCCTTTTGGCCCTATGCGTGTGTGTCGTGTGTGTGTGTGTGTGTGTGTGTGTGTTAAACTTTTTAATTTGGCTTCAGTGGAGTTTGGGGTGTGAATGAAGTTAATACACACCTTCAACCCACCATCTTTAATGTAGAAGTCCATTGCTAACAGCTTTTTACTTTATATATACATATCCATGCTATATTATTTGTCAAATAAAGATACTTGAAACTTTCATCTTCAATTTGATTTGTTCCTTTCATCAGTTAAAAAGTAGACCCCTTTGTCCATTTAATATTTTGTTTTGACCTTAAATTGATCTTTGTCTGATATTTTCACTGTATTTTTGTTGCAATCCCTGCCTTCTTTTTGATTTGTCTTGGCGTAAATTAATTTGCCATACTTCCTACTGAAAACGTCTGTGCTTCTTATAGAAGGGTTTATTTCAGGGTATTTTTTTAAAACTCAGAAATAACGAGCTTATCCATTTTTAGTTTCAGATTTAACAGATATGTTTAGTCATGTCTGTATGTACGTGGCTGTACGTCTGTATGTTGGGATGTATTTTTCCTGACAATTTGGATACACAACCTTGTTACTTTTAAATCTTAAACTCTTAATTAGACACATATTGCTCAAGTTATCCAAAATGAAACAGTATGCATTGACATCCCTCCCCCATGTGCAATGAAAAACACCCCTCCCTCCGCTCTCAGTTCCCCCTGCTCTCTCCCTCACACCCTGGATCCAATAAGCACATCCTCCTGGGCCTAAGCTGTGGCCATCACCTCCAGTGCTCTCCTACCCCACAGCTGCACACATCACCGGATTCACCTCCTTGATCTCTGGGGAGGCCCTGTCCACCCCACTGGAAAACTGCAGGGTCTCTGGGTGGTTCCTGATTTGGTAAATCCTGAAGAAAGCATTGGCCCATTACAGTCAGGCAAAGCTAACAGCCCAGCATCACCACCTTCCGCTCTCTGTCCCTTTGGGTATCAGAACTTCCTGTTTGCCAGGTGACTCGGGTTTTCGCCTGTTTGCCTACAATAATTATGAATAGCTCACTTGCCCTCTCAAGAGTGAGCCGGATTGGTATGTAAAGTACATGATCATCGAGCCAGCACACAAGTTGGGCCCCAAACTGGCCTAACTCCCGTCCTTCCACAAGCCCAGCGCTCTTTTATTTGCATGCTGTGCCCCACACTGTTCCCTCAGCTCCATCCTCCTCCCGGTGCTTTAGGCAAGTTTATATCCCTCCATCTGGCTCAGCCAAGAGCCCCTCCCTAGATGACCTGGCCAAAAGCAGCCCATCCCTCTTGGGCATGAAGGCAGCACTTTCCTCGTGCTTACCACGACCACGTTGTTTCACAGTTGTGATCGCAAGGATTCAGTCATGCCTTTGATAGTTGCCAGGTGCCTACAAGCAAAGATTCTTGTTTTCAAGGAGCTCCAAGGGCACAGGGGAGGGAGCCCGTTGGAGAGATGCTGTGGCCAGTGCACTAGAGAGGGGCGGGGAGAGCCGAGGAGGGGTCTGAGCTGGTGCTGGAGGAGTAACATGGGGTGGGTAAGAATCTGAGCCTGCAAGCTCCAGTGGGCAAGAAACAGACTTTTAATTTTTTTCCTATAACTTCATTTCCATATCCAGCCTCTTTCTTCCAGGGAAAGAAAACTGGATCTGGAGCAAGGTAGAGCTCCTCCCCATTTCCCTGGGTTGACATCGTGTCCAGGGGGTGCACGTGGTTGGAGCTGGGGGTGCTCTCTGGTCTTCCACTCTGGCGTCTGCTCTTCGTCCATGTCCCCATCCAGTTTTTGAAGGGCTGTAGCCTCAGGTCGATGCTGAGCCTTCCTTCATTCAGAGCCCTTCGGGGACCCCCCATTTGGGGCTTTCACATGCTCTGGAAGCCCACCAGGTGCTGTGGGAATGCTGGGAAGGTGGCTGAGGCTCAGCTGGGCTGGGGACAGACCCCTGTGCTCCCAGATGCACCAGCCCACCTGTGCCTGCTTCTGCCCTCGCCTCCCGGGGCCTGCTAGCTCCCAAGCTCCGTCCACCCTCCCTCCCAACCCGCCTGCCTCCCCTGAACTGGGCAAATCTTTGTCTGGTTTTGAGAAACGAGGAAGCTTCATCCTCACTTGCCTTGCCTCCTCCAAGCTTCCTTGTTAAACCCAACCTTGGAAGCATGCAGGGATTGGTCTCCTTTCTTAGCCATGTTCTTCCATGTCTTCCCGTCCCAGACTACAAGGACAGGAACTCTCACTCATGAAGAGGGTAAGCAGACAACCAGCACACGCTCGCCATGCCCCACAGATGTCCCCTCCCACACACACAGGTCTCCCCGGGGGCCAGGGAGAGCCAGCAAAGGCACAGAAGAGAGGAGAAGGCCGGAGAACGGAGGAGTGGCTGAGCAGAGGGGACGGTGGCTGTGGGGCAGGAGCTGGGCAGGGAGAGGGGAGGAGACCCAGACCCAGGTTGGGGTCCTAGCCATAGGCCCGCAAAGCCGTGGGGAAGCCGGGACTCTGCCTCGCACGTGCCAAGGGGTCTGTCCCCGGTTTAAGCGGAGGAGAGACCAGGTCAGGTGCACCTCCTAGGAAGCTGGCTCCAGCTGCAACAGGGATTGGGGATTGCAGAGGTGGAGGCTGGAGACACCTGCTCACCAGCCGCTGTGCGCCTTGGTCGAGAGAGCTGGAGCCTGCGCCAGGAATTGGCTGGTGGTGCTGGAGGGAGGTCAGCTCCTGCCCTGACCTGGTGCCAAGCGCCTGGAAGGCAGAGACAAAACCCATAGGCCTTCCACCCCCACCCACTCATGACACCTAGTACAGCACCCCGAATTGGGGGATAACACAATAACAGTCTTTGGATTCACCCTGCTTTGCTCATTCATCACAAATGGACAATAATTTGCACAAGACAGTGCAGAGTAAATTCCCAGTATCCCGCACATGGCATTCCAGGCTCACGACAGTGGAGCCTGGGCCCCTTCGCCTCCCATTGACACCCCCCGACTCCAGCCAGGAGGCCATACCTCCTTACCCCCTGCCTCCTGCAGGAACCCTCCTCTCGTCCCAGAGTTCAGAAAAGAAAAGAAAGAGTAAACACACTTTGTGGCCTCAACGTCCCATCCACCCGGTAAAGATGGCTGAGTCCCTCTCCCATGCCTCTGGCCTCTCCCTGCAGCCCACGGAGAGCTGGATGCTGGCCCCGATCCCTAGATCTCCACGGGCCACAGACATGCAGGGCTGACCTGTGGCTATCCCACCGTGCCTGTCCCCATGACCTCCCGCTGGGAAAGCTGGGTGGGGCTTTCTGGGCGTGGCTGGGAGAACGGCCCCTGTCCTAATCAGACCCCATCCCGGCTCACCAAGATGTGCCCCACTTGCCTTATTTTTCCCCAGAGCACTTAGCTCCATCTGGCACGGGTTCATTTTACACATTCACCTCTGGCCCGTCTGCTTCCATGACTGCTCTAGCCCCAGGGTTTAGAAGGCTGCCTGGCAGCGAGGAGGTGGACTTCAGCAGCTGTCTAGCCAAAGGGTCTGAGAGAAGGTAGAGGTCCCCAGGGAAGGGGGGCCCTGAAAACCTGCAACCAGATCATGCCAGGGTAGGAAGCCATCACCATCCCCAACCTCACAGAGGCTCCTCATAGGCTTTACCAAGGAGGGGCCCAGCCTGCGAGGAGCTAAGGCATAGGCCTGGAATCAGGCTGCCTGGGTGTTCATCCTGCTGGACCACTTTTGAGGTAGCTGGGCAGGCCACTCTGACCCTCAGTATCTTCATCTGTAAAATGGGGATCACTCCAATAGCAGTGATGAGGATTGGGGGGTTAATCCTTGGGAAGCCTTTTTTAGCCCAGTGCTAGCACCCGATAAGTGCTCAGTAAGTATAAGATTCCCTCGGTCACTTTCTCTCACCTGCCTCAGCAAAGGCTCCACAACTCAGGTTGCCCTGCTGCAGACTTTGAGAGCTGAACAGCAGGTGCCCCTCTGAGCCTGACAGTGCCCTCTGGCTGGGCCAGGGGCAGAGACCCTGCCTGCCACACCCACAGCCTTCATTCCTGGAGGCTGCACCCACCTCCACCAAGCAGGCCTGAGAAAGCTGTGAGGAAGAGCGGCCACATGGCACCTGGGGGACGGCCCTGGATTCTGCTGCCATTGCAGTTCAAGCCGTCACCCTCACGGGGATGGCCTGAGTTTAATAAAAGCTAATTCCTGGACAGAGAGGCTGAAGGAGAATTGTTTTCAGATGACAAAGCAAAGTGAATGAGGCTTAATAGGAAAGCTCCTCTTTCCTTCCACTGAGGATAAAACCAGGATCTGGAGAAACAAGGGCGGCAGAGATGCCTATGGTCCACCAACCCAGGGTCGTTCTCCTCGACCAGGGTTTCCCTGGGCGAGGACCAGCTCAGGGCCCTGCTTCTGTGCCAGGGCATGGGGCAGAGAGCTCCTCCAGCCTTCGGTGAGTTCCAAGGAAGGCAGGCCATGGCTCTGCTAGAAGCCCTCAGGGCAGGACCCTGGACTGCGCTGTCTTGGGGGGAGAAAAGCCAGGCAGCCAGGCCAGAGCTGCTCCCAGCAGCAGGAGCCTGAGGGATTTAGGCTCCCAGCATTCCTGGGTTGGGGGCGTCCAGGCCTTAACGCTGGCCCACCAGGCCCAGACGACACTACCCACACCTGGCTGACTTCCTGTCCCACAACCCTGCCCCAGCTCACTGCTCCTCCACACTGGTACCTGCTGCTCCTCTAACACTCCCATGTGCCGCAGCCTCAGGGCCTTTGCACAGACTGTTTCCTCTTCCCAGACATGCTCCTGGCTCCTTCATTCCCCTCCTTCAAAGCTTTGCTCCTGCGGGACCTTCTGGACCAGGCTTACCCTCGCCAGCCTACTTAATACCGCCCACTGCCCACCCACTCAGCCACTCAGCTGCCAAGACTCTGCCCTCTTCCTCCTCCTGACAACTTGTCACCTTCTAATACACCACAGCATTTAGGGTCAAGTCCTGTCTGTTGTTTGTTGTCTGCCTCCCCTCAATTAGAATATAAGCCACAGAGAACAGGGATCTCTTTCTGTTCACTTCTCTGTTGTATCCAAAGCACTTAGAACACAGCAGATGCTCGTAAATGTTTGTGGAAGGGAGGGAGAGAGGGAGAGAGTCTGAGAGGAGAGATTCTGTCCCAGGCCCTCACTCCTGAAGGACAGTGGGGAGGGACAGGACAGTAGCAGGGTTCGCACCAGGTGGTAGACATCCAGCCACAAAGCAGGGCTCAGCACCCCGTGCAGCCGCAGGGAGAGCAGGTGGCAGCTGGGCAGCCAGCAGGAGCCTCCCTGCCCTCAGGCTCTGGGCAAAGCCAAGGGGAAGAGGGGAGGGTCAGAGCCAGGTGGGAGGGGAAGGCTGTGGGCCCGTGAGCGGTGGGGGGTGAGGGATGCTGCTAGAAGGTCAGTGGGATACAAGCGTTCCCCTGCTTGCTCTCCCACGGACAGGCAGAAGGACAGGTCAGCCCACCCTACAGGTCCTCGGATGCAGTTGCATCCCAGGCCTCCCCTCGTGGAACCTGGACTCACAGCCCAGGAAGGGGGAGCCCCTGGGGTGGGGGCAGCTGTTACTCAGCTGGATGGACCTTCCCAGTGTCAGTCAGACAGGAGCTGGATCTCAAAAGCAAGGCCTGGGATGGTGACAGAGGGCCCACTTAGCTCTCTGGACCTTGTCCCCCTTGGGGGTTCCCCAAGCTGCAGCCTGTGGTAGATGCCATGGGGCTGGGAGAGGGTGGGGTGGCCTCCAAGCTGAAGGGGATGCCAGTGCCCTGTGCCTGAATCGAGCAAGGCCACAGGTCTCCTTGACGACCCTTTCCCTGTATGAAGAATGCAGCAGATTGTAGTTTCCAAAAATGCTGCAAAAATACTTCCTACCCCTGGCTTCTCTGGAACCTTGCCAGGTCCCTCACCTTGTGCACCTTGGGGCAGCCTCGGCCCCTGCAAGCCAGAGGAAATGACCTGGGGGGATTTCCAAGGCTGGGCCACATGAGGTGTACAGCTGCTGCCTGGTTCTCTCTCGGGACATGTGGGGGCCCAGGGAGACCATGTGGAGAGTCTGAGGCCACTATGCTCTGAGGAAGCCCAAGGACAGACCATGGAGAGGCCCTGGGAGGTGTGGGCAGAGAGAGGCCCAGATGTGCCACAGCTGCTGTAGCTCTTCTGGCTCCAGCTGCCCGAGCCAGGTCCACCAGCCAAGTTGTCCCCAGATTCTTGGCCCACAGAGCCCGCAAGATATAATAAAGCATTGTTGCTGCTTTAAGCCACTGAGTTTGAGGTCATTTGTTATGGAATGGAATATTCCAGCTGGTCTCCACTGTGTTCCACTGGGTGACGGGGAATAAGAGAAAGAGGGGGTGCCTGGGCTTGGGTTGAAGGAGGAAAGCATCCCTGGAGGCCAGCATGGAGGAAGGAGCAGTGTTTAGTAAGGAAAACCTTGGGGGTAAGAGTTGAGGCTGTGACATCGGGCCAACCAGTCCTCCTGACATTGGAAGGACTGAACTCATTTTTAGGGGCCTGGTAAGCCCCTTAGAGATAAGTTATTACTATCTCCATTGAACCAACGAATAGATGGAGCCCCAAGCAGTGTGTGACATTTAGCTCAAAAGGTGGGGAGCTGGGACCCCAACCCCATGTCCAACTGCAAAGTCCAAGCTTCTTCGAGTCTGTTAGACAAGAGCCATTTGTGCTGTGCAGCCTGGACTGGTATGGCAAGCAGAGGACAGGGGCGCTGAAATGTGCAAGCAAAGTGGGAGCCAGGCCTCGGCAAGGGTCAGTGGCACGAGCACAGGGCTGGAGTCTGCTGGCCGCCACTCAGCTCCCATAGCTGCATCCATCCAAGCAAGCCTGCTCTTCACGCTCACCCCTCAGAGCCTCGCAGCCAGCCTGCCTTGGCTCTGCAGCCCTCCACACACCTTCTACAGTAAGGACGGGAGGGGGCCTGGCTTTATGGCCCATTTGGTTCCAAGGAATCAGAGAAGCAGGTGCTCCAGGAAGGATTATGGTGGGGGTGTCGAACCCTAAACCTCAGACTCTGGTTTTGTGTCCTACAGGCTTTGGGCAGGCCCCCGAGGCTTTGCAGTCCGGGAGGACCACGGCCACAAAAGGTCAGGGTCACCCACAGTTAGAAAGCTCCTCAACCCCTCCCCTCCCTGCAATGAGCCTGCCCAGCACCATCAGTGGATGAGGCAGTGGCGGGTGGTACACACCTGGCAGCCCCAGCACATCACCCTCAACCCCAGGTTTGCTAATGGGGCATCTCCCCAGCCTGAAAAGCCTCCTAAGAATTTGCTGCAAGGAGATGGTGCTGGGGGCAGTACAGGGACAGAGGTCACAGGCTGCTCTCGTGCCAAGTCCCCCTAAATGGGGGCAGAGGAAGAAGGGACCGTGAAGCTGTTCCGACACTCCCCACCCAGGTGAGGCCTCCGGATGACAACGGGGCAGTACAGACCCTGCAGGAGCACCTAAGGCCCAGCCAGGAGGGTAGGACTGGCGCTCCGTATGGCCAGTCCCGAGGTGTTGGAGCCAGGGGCCAAGCCCCTGCCTCCAGAAAGCCCCTCAGCTCCTAATTCATCCCGCCAAGTAAACAGAGATGAATCTCCCCCATAAAGAGGGACTCCGACTGATGCCATTACTAATCACTGGCCATAAAACTGCTAAATAAAGAACTGAGGTAGATGATAAATCTACGGGAGGACTGCCCGCCAGAACAATTAGCCTGGAGAGACGGATGCTCATTCACAGACATCTCACCAGGCATGTATTATTAATCAAATGGACATAGCATTCAGTCGATAAAGGAAAGGGGTCCCCTGGCCTCCCCCACCCCAATAAAGTCTTCAGCCCTTGGCCTTGAGCTCTAAACCATAGCAGCCCTGAGATAGGTGAGGACCGCCCAGCTCCCTTGAGCTCCCTCCCAGAGGCACAGGCAAGGCTCCAGTGTGTGTCCTGGTCCAGCCCCTTCCTTCCATGTTTCCATGACCGTCTCCCCCACTAGTGCTGAGTAACAAATCATCCCAAACATAGCAGCTTCGAACAGCAACCATCATCTCACCGTTTCTGTAGCTCAGGAACTGGAAGGTATCTCCAGAGGTTGCCTTCAAGCTGTTGGCCGGGCTGTGGTCTCGTCTGAAGGCTGCCGGGGATGGCCACCCTCCCCAGCTCCCTCAGCTCCTGCCACGGGGCCCTCTCCACAGGACTACCCCATGACATGGCCACTGGCTTTCCCCACAGTGAGTGGCCCAAGAAAGAGGAGGAGCAGGCACCCGAGGTGGAAGCCGCCATCTTCTTATAGCCTCATCTGAGGAAAGACATCCCATAACTTCCTCCCGTCATTAGAAACAAATTGGTAATTCCAGTGTAATCACGCTGGGGGGGGGGTTCAGCAGGGCATGGGTACCAGGAAGGGGGGACAATTGGGGGCCATCTTAGAGGCTGCCCACCACACCTGCTCCCTGAAGATATGGGGTGGGGGTGACAAGATGGAGCTGAGCTGTCAGCTGAGGAGAAGCCGCCAGGTCAAAGAAGTTGAAAGAAAGGAGGGAGGGAGGAAGGAAGGAAGGAAGGAAGGAGGGAAGGAAGGAAGGAAGGAAGGAAGGAAGGAAGGAAGGAAGGAAGGAAGGAAGGAAGGAAGGAAGGAAGGAAGGACGGAGGGAGAGAGGGAGGGAGGGAGGGAGGAAGGAAAGAGGGAGGGAGGGAATAGAATTCATTTACAAGATGAAATATTTTCTTCTGTTTTCACACTTCCCCCTGCATTTCAAAATGCTTAGAAAGGAACAAGGAATTTAGGACCATGACCCCCACATCTGCTTCTTCCTTCCCCCATAAGGGTGCTGATAGAGATATCAAAAAGCAGGGGGCAGGAGGGAACCCTGGAGAGAGCAGGACAGCGGCCCTGGACCGGCTGCTGTGTGCCCACCCGCTTCTTGCTCAGCTCCCACCCCTGGCCCGCATGAGAGGGGCCGGCCCAGGAGAAAAAGGACCAAGAGGCAGACTGTCTTTTCGGGGCCCCACCGCTGTCCTCGGGGCTCTGTCCCCTCAGCTCTTGTGGGGCCAGAAGGGGCAGGTACCTTTGGCCCAGGACCAGTACTGGGGGCAGTGCAGTATATCCAGACACCTGGAGAAAGGGCCTGGGTGTGAATGAAAGCTAGAGTGGGCACACAGTCCACTTCCACGAGTAATCAGTGACCTCTTAAACCACTAGGGAAGAGCTGGGCAGAGCGGGGGCTCCAGAAACCAAACCAGGATGGGAGATGGCCCCAGAGCTCCCAAAGGCCATGCACCCTCTGCTCAGGACTCCCCTGCACCCTCGCGCTCTATCCCACTTCCTGAACCCCTTCCTGCCTCCCACCCGTCTCTCCCAGGAGGCCAGGGGAGGGCTGGGTGAAGCCCAGGTTGGAACAGCTGAGTCCAGCCCCTGTCCCAAAGACTCAGAAAAATGGGGGTCTGCTTGGCTCCTCTGCAGCCCCCAGGGTCTCGCTACCCCACTGGGCTGCTGGGACAGGCCCCCTTGCCCGATAGCTCCCATTCAGCCATTGAAGACCTGGCAGGGAACCCCAGGGCAGGAGGCCCCGTACTGGCAGTGCCTGGATTCTTCTAGAGAGGCCCAGAGCTCCTGTCCAGAGCCCCTCCAAGGGGCAGGGCTTGCTGGCTCGGATGGCCCCTCCCCTGCCCCTCTGGCCTGAGGGGTGATGGCTCACCACTGCTCACCGTCTCTGCTTGGTTTCCCCCCTCCCTTCCCATACTCTTGAAGCACTCCTTTATTAAAGCTTCCTCAAGGATTCCAAGAGAGGGTGCCTTGGATCCCCAAAGATACACACGTGTGGGAATCAGCCCAGAGCTAGGAGCAGGGTGGAGACAGGGTGGGTGTGAGAATTGGACAGAAGAAGAGGAGGTGGTCTGGGTGGCAGTGGAACAAGCTACCCACGCATGATCAATGGCCATGAGGGATACACAAAATGCGGTCAGGGTGGGTTCTCCAACTATGACCCCAGCTGGCCGGTGGGGGCGTTGGCTTCACCCTGGAGCTGCCCAGGAGTGCAAATGAGACTTGGAGCTCCAGCTTGCTGGGGAAGGTGCAGCCTCCCACATCTCAGTCTGGCCCCTGCCACCTGTCAGAAGTTGGCCTTAGCTTTCCATTTCATAATTTACTTGATGCCTTTTCTTTAAATCAATGCACTTTTTTACTTAAATCAAATACCCTAAAAGGAAACTTTATCTCAAAGATTTGTTATGCCAGTTCTTTCTTTCTTAATGTTTCTTAATAATTAATGTTAAAAATTAATACAGATCTATACAAATGGCCAATAAGCACATGAAAAGATACTCAACTTCATTAGCCATTAGAGCAGTGCTCATCAAAACCACAAAGAATACTACTTCACACCTAAAAAGATGGCTATTATTTTTTAAAATGGAAAATAACAAGAGTTGACAAGGATGTGGAAAAGTAGGGACCCCCATAATATTGCTGGTAGAAATGTAAAACGGTAATGGTACAGCCACTGTGGAAAACGATTTGGTGGTTCCTCAGAGTAAAGTACAGGATTACCATATGACCTGGCAATCCCACTTCTAGATCATTTCAAAAGAAATGAAAGCAGAAACCCCAGCAGATATTTGTACACTGATATTCATAGCAGGGTTACTCACAAATGCCAAAAGATGGAAGCAACCTGAGCCCATCAACAGATGAATGGGTAAACAAAAGGTGGTACATACACACAATAGAATATTACTCAGCCATAGAAAGGAGTGGATTTCTCATACATATGACAATATGGATGAACCTTGAAGACATCATACTGAATGAAATAAGCCAGACACAAAAGGGCAGATATTATAAGATTCCACTTATATGAAATAACTAGAATATGCCAATTCACAGAGACAGAAAATAGGCCACAGGTTCCCAGCTGAGGGGGTTGAGGGGAATGAGGAGTTCTTTCTAAATGGATGGAGAGTTTCTGATTTTCTTGATGGTTTTAGCCATGGCTGGTGGTGAGGGTAGCACAACATTATGAATGTGATTAATCCCACTGAATTGTATACTTGAAAGTGGTTAAAATGGGAAATTTTCTGTTGCGTGCAACCACAATAAAAAAAATTTTTTTAATAAAATTAATACATATATAAATAAAAATAATGCCAAGGCCCAAACCCCCTAAAAATGTTTCCCACGCCACTAACACGTGCAGCCCCTACTCTGGGACGCTCTGCTCCAGTTCAGTTCTTGGGAATCCCTGTCTGATCAGAGTGAGAGGCAAGATCCCTACAGCTGGTTGGGGGTGGGGATGTGGGGCCCTTGATTCTACACCTCAGCAGACAGAAAGCCAAGCTGGCTTGCTGTGGAGAGGGCCGCCCTAAGAGAAAGAGCACCATCCAACCTGGGCAACTCTGGGGACATCAGCCCACTCTCTCTCCCCTCCAAGATGGTGGGAAGGCTCCTGCCGGTGTGGCTGTCACTGCGGAAAATGCCTCCAACTGGGGACATGGCACCAGGAGAGGAAATGTGCAAGTGAAAGAGCCTGGGCTTGGGCATCAGATGGCCCAGGTAGAAACTCTGGCTCCACCAGTCACGAGCCACGTGACTCTGGGAAAGTCGCTCAAACCCTCTGAGCCTCCATTTTTTTCATATGTAAAGTGAGAAAAATAATCCCAACCTGATAAATTTATATGAGCATCAGAAGTGTGTGAGAAGCATCTGGCGGCGTACCTGGCACATAGATGGTGTCCATACATGAACTTTATTTTTATACTAAAAACCAACACCAACACAGCAACCCTCAATATTCTCACACTTCCCTGCACTGCCTACCAGGTAAAGCTCAGACCCTTACCTGGGTCACCAGGCCCCTCACCGTCTGCCTCCAGCCTGTGTTCCCAACCTTCTCTCTCTGCCCCAGTCCTCTCCTGCCTTGGATTTTTTCCCTTGGGACTATACTGACTCTTTTTTTTTTTTTTTTTTTTATTATTATGGGTAAAAATCAAAATTCTCACAACACATACAAACATCTGCAAAATGATATATAAATATACATGCACACATGTGCACCTGCTTACAAAAATGTTGTCCATATATATATATATATATATATATATATATATACATATATTCTAAGAGGCGCCCAGATCACCCAAAACACCACACAGAACCCACTGGGATTCCCATGTTGCCCACCTCCCACACCTCCCATCACATCCCACACAAACATCTCCCACAGTGTGGCCCACCACCCTCAATGAACTATACTGACTCTTGATATGTGTCCTGGTTTGTCTTTTGTGGACACCAGAAAAGTAGGTTCTTAAGCTAACCCATACCTGTGCCTATAAACTGTAGCTGGGGCCTCTTGATTGGATTCACTTAAGGGTCCTTTGATTAGATCACTTGATTATATTGCTTTAGGGCCTCTGAATGGACTACATCAGTGCAGCGTGGCCTGGGTTTGGTCTGCTCTCTGGTAGGGGTCGTCTATAAACTGAGAACTGGAGGCAGAAACACCCAGAGAGAAAGACAGCTGCCATTTTGACCCTGCCGTGTGAGAGAGGATTCCAGAACCAGCTACAGCTGAGAGTGAGACCAAGAGAAACCCTGAGAGGCTGAGAGAGAGGCCAGAGGTGGGAATCAGCGGAGAAGCTAAAAGAGACAGGCTCAAGAAGAGATGAGCATGTGCCTGATGGCTCATAGCTGAGCTCAAGGATAAGGTGAGCCATAAGAGAAAGGCAGGGACCCTGGCAAAGATCGGCCGCCATCTTGTCTTGTCACAAGGCAGGACTCCAGATCTGCCAATGGCCAGCATTTGGTGAGAACTTATCTCTGATGGTGCCTTGATTTGGACATGTCATGGCCTCAGAATGTAAGCTTTTACCCAAATTACAGCCAAACCATTCCTGGTATATTGCATTGACAGCCCTGTGGCAAACTAAGACAACATGTATCCATCAGTTCTCACATAAGTAGAATTTTCATACATTCTACTAGAACCCCCAAATCAGCTTTCTCAAACCAAAGTCAGACTTTGGAGCTTCAGCCAATGAATGGACATTTTAAGCCATACAGTCAATAGTCTAGTATCAGCATATTTATCAATAAAGAAGTGTTTGTACTATACTGGATGATTGGCCTTCAGTAGCTTTTAAACAAGTGGAAAGGAGGACATTAAGTAGCTAAGCAGAATTAAAGCAGAAAAAGATAAAAATCATTCACTGGGCGCACTGCTTCCAGCAAAGCTCTGTTTTCACACCAATGGTCCTTAGAACCATCTGGTCAACCAGGCACTCATCTGCAGAAACAGAGAGCATAGAGAAATGCTGAGACCAGAACTTGGAGGAGCATGACTAGAAGCTAAAAGTATCAAGAGAGGGAATGGAGAGAGTTTTCACAGATAAAATTAGCTTCAGAAGAATATTCCAGAGCCAGAATCATATGTACTGACATGGAACTCACCCTAAAATATGTATTTAAGAGAAAAAAACAAAGGCCAAACAGTGTGTATGATTCCCTATTATTTGTGAGAAAAGGGATATATAAACACAAGGATAAATGAGAGCCTGCTAGCAATGGGTGCTTTTGGCAAGAGGAATTGGAGGAGGCCAGGTCAGCAATGGTGGATGACATCATTAGCCCTGCTTCTTTTTTTTTTTTACCATGTGATTGTATTTGGTAGTATAATGATCCAAATGCAGAGAAAATTCATGAGTCCATATGCTATGCTTATAGCTTGTCACATATCTCTTTGCCAAGAGGAGAAGAGAAGGCTGGTATTCCATTTCCTCTTGACAAATTGTTCCAAAAAGTTAATAAGACATCACCAGAGTCAACTCTGCATTCTATTCAATCCTCTGCAGAATCCCCATCGGCAAGACGTGTTCCACATTGAAAATAATTTCTTCTAGTTCGTCAATGTCACTATATGATATCTGACAGAACTAGAAATGGAATTTAAAGAAAGTCCTTTAGAACTTAATTATGTTAAGTATGGTTAATGTTTGCTGTCTACATTTAACATTGTAAATCATCCTTAATTCACATTAACACTCATTTCTTTAAAAGGCAGGTAGGCACTATATGATCCTATGTATATTGCAGCCTCAAAATGATGATGGACAGATCAGAGGATGCCAGGGGAAAAGTCAGGGAAGGGATGACCATAAAGGGGCTAATGGCATTTCTTTGGGGGTGATGAATCAGTTCTATATCCTAATTGTGGTGGTGATACACAAATCTATACACGTGATAAAATATCATAGAACCATGCCACCCCAAAAAAATATGAGTGCATGTAAAAACTGGTGAAGTCCAAATAAGGTCTCTAGTTATTAATAGGATCGTGCCAATGTCAATTCCCTGGTTATGTCAATGTTATTTGTAGAGGGGGGGGAACTGAGTGAAAGGTACCCAGGAACTCTCTGTACCATTTTTTGCAACTTCGTGTCTAAAATTATTTCTAAATAAAAAGGGTCTCTAAAACACACACACATCTCTCTGAGGTCAGGTGAGATTGGGCGTGTTCATGAAGATATCACTGTACAATATTGGAATGGCCAACATCCAAAATTCCAACAGCGCCAAATGCTATCGAGGATGTGGAGCCACAGGAACTCTCTCACTGCTGGTGGGAATGCGAAATGGTACAGCTACTTTGGGAGATGGTTTGGCAGTTTATTACAAAGCTAAATATAGGCGCCCCACACAAACCAGCAATCATACACCTAGGTATTTGCCCAAAGGAATTGAAAACTGATGTCCACATAAAAACTTACATGTTTTTCATGGTTGCCAAAAACTAGCAACGGCCAATGCATCCTTTCATAAGACAATGGAAAAACAAATTGTGGCACAGCTGTATGGTGGAATATTATTCAATGATAAGAAGAAATGAACTATCAAGCCACAAAAAAAAAAAAAAAACATGGAGGATTCTTAAATACCTATCACTAAGTGAAAGAAGCCAATCTAAAAACACTGATACTGTGATTGCTACCATATGACATTGTGGGAAAGGCAAAGCTTTAGAGCCAGTAGAAGGATCAATGGCTGCCATTGGGTTGGGAAGAGAGTGCGGGATGGAGGGAGGGGGGTGACTAAGTAGGTGGGACACAGGGCATTTTTAGGGCAGTGGACGATTCTATCCGATACTGCAGTGGTGGAAACATGACATCATGCATTTGTCAAAACCCACACAGCCGTGCAACAGAGGGAGCTCTAATCTAACTATGGACTTGCATTACTAATAATATATCAAGATTGGTTCATCGATTGTAACAAACACACCACACTAATGCGCGAATGTTAAGAGGGGAAATGCTTGAGGGGTTGGTTTATGGGAACTCTCTGTACTTTCTGTGCAATTTTTCTTTAAACCTAAAATTGCTCTAAAAATAAAGTCTATAAAATATAATAATTTCAAAAGTTTGGAAAAAACACATGGTGTAGACGTTACGGTAGTTTGCGATGTGTGAGCTGCAGCTGTGGCTGGACTTTCTGCACACGTGACTTTCACACCTTCGCGGATGCACCTGGGAACACAAGGGCTTGTCTGTGCAGCGGGCTCAGCAACCTGGTTTCCCACATCCGCATACACTTCGACTTGCCAAAGTCCCCCAGCCAGAGGGTGTTGCTGGATCTGGATTCAAAGCAGGGTCTGATTCACACTAGTCGAATGGTGGAAGCAATGCAAACATCCACCCACAGATAAATGGATAAGCAAAACGTGGTCTATACACACACTGAAATATTATTCGGGAGTGAAGGGCCGATGCACGCTATAACCTGGATGAATCTGGAAGACATCAGCTGAGTGAGATAAGCCAGACACAAAAGGACCAGTTATTGTATAATTCCACTTACATGAAATCTCTAGAACAAGCAAATTCAGAGATGAAAAGTAGATTAGGGGTTGCCAGAGGCAGAGGAGGGGAAACAGGGAGCTATTGCTTAATGGGTAGAGTTTCTGTTTGGGGTGATGAAAAAGTTTTGGTAATAGGTGGCGGTGGTGAGAGCACATTGTAAAAGTAATTAATGCCACTGAATGCCACTTAATAGTGGTTAAAATGACACATTTTGTGTGCATATATGCATGCTACCAATTAAAAAAAAAAAAAAAGAAATGGAAGATAAAATGACTGTAAACTACCTGTGAGCTACCTCTGGCAGCAGGTGTGGGCAATCCAACCCGGACGTGATGCCTCATTCCCGACTACGGAAAGAGCAGTTGCTCGGGGTCCGTGCTGCCCTGATGCTCCCAGGGTAAAGTGCTCCACTTAGGAGCAGCTCTCCCTCGACTGCGGAGCCATTAGCTCACCAGCTCCTGGAAAACCCATTTGGCCGGTGCTGACAGATGCGGCCATTACACAGTCACTTAGCCCCCCTCACTGCCCCGTCCAGACCTTGAGTGGGGGAGGGACAGAAGAGGGAAAAGAGCAAAGCCCGTGGGAGGGCCCACGCCCCTCACTTCCTGGCCGCTCACCCACCCTCGTCCCTTCTGCCTGCATTTTGTCAGGTCCGTGTGGATGCTACCAGAGGCAGCTTAGGATGGCAGAGTCGGGGTGAGCCGGGGTAGATGGGGGGAGCGGCAGTGCCCAAGCCCTAAGGAAGAGTGCTAAAGAAAACTAAATAGCCCATCTCCCGGACACGGCCAGGCTCTGAAAAGGGGCAGAGTCATCCTTCCGGCTCAGATGCCTGAGACCTCATGGCAGGCATCAGGGACAAGACAGCGCTGCCCCCAAGGCC
>JAKSZT010054381.1:1802280-1804526 GCA_026826555.1 Tolypeutes matacus
AGGGACGGGTATGTTCTGTTTGGTGGTCTCTGGACACTAAAGGGAGAGGTGACCAGTGCTCAAGACCCCAAAGGTGCACAACTCAAGAGATCTAGTTGATGGTCCAGGAGGACCTCGCCTTTCCTGGCCCCCTCCTTGACCTTGACCCTGGGCCAGTTCCTTGGCCTCTCTGAGCCTCAGCTTCCACGTCTATGAAATGGATCATAAGAGGATTCAATAAAGTAATTCCACACTCCCCAAACTGTGTGCCAAGATACCCCGAAGGACTTGCAGGGGCTCTGCAGGGATAGTTCAAATTTTCAAGGAATCACAGTCACATCTGACAGCTCCACCTTGGACATTTCAAGGATTCCCTTCAAGGATGTCATATCTTTGAGAAGCTGGATTTTGCCAGCACAGAAACCACGGGGAATACAAAATAAGCATGATAGGTTCAACATGACTCAAAGGTTAGAGATGTCACACAGAGCCCATCAGATACATATACTGCCAGAAAGTAATGGCAATCATTTAAGAATGAAAAAAAAAAGTTTTTTCAATTTGTAAATATTATTTCAAATGGCAACTAAACAATTGAGACATACATATTTATAAAGTTGTAGGGACCTGACTAATGGACAGGGCTGGCAGGCATTTCTCATGACCCAGAGGAGTCGTGAGAAAATTAATGAGACTCCGAGGGTGCCATGAGCTGAGGTTGGAGAACCTCTGAAGTAACCGGTTTGGAAAGTACTTAGTGCAGGTCTGACTGCAGAATGGGGCTTAGGAAAAATGGTCTCGTTCGGAAGCTGCCAGCTGCACAGGACAGGGAGAGCAGGACCCTCTGCCGTCCTCAGCTTGAGGAGCCACCTCAGCGTTGTCCTCAGCAGCTGCAGATTCCTTCACTCGTTCAATCTTTCGTTTAGTCTGTGCAACATTCCAAGAGCACCAAGCACCATTCCAGGCCCCAGCGAATCCGCAGGAATAAGGCAGGCAGATCGACACTCCTGGAGCATAGGCTCTGGTGGAGAGGCACATCACAGCCTGATACACTCACACCCCACAACACAAAGTCAGATGAGGATGCATTTATGGGCAGGGGAAACCAGGAAGGGCGTGGGCTGTGGTATCTGAGTAGGGACCTAACTGGAGCAAGGCAGAGAGAGCCATGCACTGTGTAAGAAAAAGCATCGTGGGTGGAGGGAAGAGGCCGTGCAAAAGGCAGGGACAGAATGCGCCAGTTCAAGGAGCAGCCAGGTGTTTGGAGAGACGGAAGCTTAGTGACTGAAGGGGAGGATGTGGAAGACAGTCTGCAGGCCACCAGGGCCAGACTGTTCTGCAGACCATAGCAGGATGCAGAGAAGGGAAGCCGTGGAGGGTTTTGAGCAGAGACTCATGCTTGCACCTACATTGGGGAAAATGTTGGTGGCTTGGACCAAGGGGCTGGGTGGAGGTGGTGAGAGGGGTCAGACGGTGGGTTCATCTGAAGGTTAGAGAGGGGATGTGGTGGGAAGAAAGGATTCAGATGACCCTGAATGAATGGAGGTGCCATTTCCAAGATGGAGACAAACAGGGAGAGGCAGGTTGGGGTGGAGAGTATATAAAGAGCCCTGTCTGGGCCGTGTAATTCTGAGGTCCTGTTGGCTATCCAAAGGGAGAAGTTGAGAAGTGCTCAGTGGCCAGCACCACGCCCTGTCCTGGGACAGATTCCCAGGGACTCTGGCAGCCCCTCCACAGAGGCAGGTATGGGTCATGGCAACTGCAGGGGCTGCACAGACTTTCACCTAGACCCCCAGGGGATATGACATGCCACAGCCTCTGCCCCTGGCTAGCCTGGGCCAGTTCCTGAGCCAGAGAGGCCAAGGTAAGAAGGAGATGGCCCATCTCGGCACTGCCAGTGATAGGTGGACTTTAGTGCCTGTTCTTGAGGCTTGAAACTGGGTCAGCCATGGCCACTGGCCACTTCTCCCCTTCTGATGGAGGGGCAGCAAGATCAGCTCCTCCATTCTTCATCCAGCCCCACAGCTCTTTCTGAAAGTGCTCACAGACTTTGGGAAAAGTCTTTGCAAATCAGGATTATTAGGGATCTAAAATCCATATTTTTTTAAAGAAATACAAATTCCTGACGGTGGCCTTCAAGACCATGCATGATCTGGCCTCACCGTTCTCTCTGCACCTTCTCATGCACCACACTGGCCTCCTTTCAGATCCTCAAACATTATCATTGCCATCATCCTCATCACCATCATCATCACCATCACCATCAT
>JAKSZT010054381.1:1804536-1879969 GCA_026826555.1 Tolypeutes matacus
TCACTATCATTGCCACCATCACCATGACATCATCACCATCATCATTGTCATCACTATCATCACCATCATCATCATCACCAACTACACCAAGCACTTGTGTGTACCAGGCACCATTCCAGGCATGTTATGCTTTAACTCCTCTCATCTTCATAATAATTCTATGAAGAAAGTTCTATTATGAAGTGAATGGGGTTAAATAGTTTGTTCTTTAGCAAATGAGTGGTGGAATTGGACTTCACAGCAGGTGGAGGGCTCCGGGGCCCACTCCTAGCCTCTGAAAAGGACAGAGTGCTCCCACCTTGAGCCTTTAGCCAGGCTCTGCCCGTGAAGAGGCCCCTCTGCCTTGGGATACTCTTCTCACAATGGCTTCTGTCTTTCTTTAGGGCTCCATTTAGCCATCATCTCCCCAGGGAGCCTTTGGGGACCTTCTCATCTGAGGCAGAACCCCTGGTTATGCCCATCAGAGCACTCTGCTCACATCTTTCACACATATTTGTCATAAACATATTTGGAAAGTTAATGGTTTGTTTGCTTGTTTATGTCTTCTCCATGCCCTCCCCAAGGTGGTGGGCTCCCAACTCTGTCTTGTTCACTAGCACCTAGTAGCACCTAGCACAGTGCCTGGCACAAGATAGGCCCTGGGAAATATTTGTAGGAGGGAGGGAGTGGGTAGGAGGGAGAAGGAAGGGACTTGGGATGGGGGAAGGAGAAGGGAAGGAGGCTCTAGTGGATGAGCTCTGGAACCAGAGAACAAGACGGTGGTCTGAAGTATGCACAAGCCCCAAGCAGCCCTTCCCTAGATCCCACCTGACCTCCTAGTGCTATGGAGCTGGACAGCTCCCACCACTGATGTGTTGGGGAAATGAACAGACAAATCTCAGAATAGCCTACAAGTGGGGGACGGATGTGGCTCAAATGGTTGGGCGTCTGTCTGCCATATGGAGGGACCTGGGTTCGATCCCCAGGACCTCCCGGTAAATAAATAAATAAATAAATAAATAAACAAACAAATAAATAAATAAATAAATAAATAAATAAATAAATAAATAAAAAAGAATAGCCTACAAGCCCCCTATGCCCACTGCTGCATCTCTACTCATACCTCTGTATCCCCAAGGCCACCATCCCTGCTCCAGTCACACAGAGCTGTTTACAGTTCCCCAGAACCCCTGGTCAATCATACCCCTGCTAAAAAAAAAAAAAAAAAAAAAAAATCATACCCCTGCTGAGCCCTCTCCCCTCTACCCACCACTGTCAGAGACCCTGTCTCCTGGGCCCGGTCCTACTCATCCTTCTAGGCAGCCGAGAACCCCTTATCTGTGACGCTCTGTCTGACCACGGCTGACCTCCCCGAAAGCGTCCCTCTGTGCCTCTCCACCCACCCACCACCCTCCCACCAGCCTCCCTGGGTGTTCTGATCCTCCCCAGCTAGAAGCATCTCCAGAACACCTCTGATTCATCCTTCAGGACTCCTTTGGATGCTTCCCTAGCCTCCCCTCCCAGCTGCACAGGGACCACTGGGTGCAGGCCCAGCTCCTCCCGCCCCCAGACTCTGAGCTGCTGGGGCAGGGGCTAAATGTTCCTTGTCACCTGTCTTCCAGGGTCCAGCACAGAACCCACTGTGTCACAGAACACTGAGCAGCGTGTTTCCAGCTCAGCCAGGCCACCAAGTGGATGGGGGCATTCCTTGAATGGAAAGGGGAGCCCCTGAGCCCCAGCCCAGGTTAATCTTCACTCTGCCCTTTGGTGAACAAGATGGAAGGCCCAGCTGTCAGATGCTGCACCGGCTACAAATTCCTAAAGAGGTCTAAGCTGGGCCTTCCATGCACAGCGGTATCTGATCAGGAACAGCTGGGACCCCAGTGCCACACCTGTCTCAGACATAACCATGGGCAACCTTGAGCGGTGCCCTGCCATGCTGAACATGGAATCCTGCCATCTGCCCTTTGGGGCATGATGCCCATGCCCTATCCCCACCCCATGCCACCCCTGGGGGCTGGAGAGGGTCGCCCAGCCCGGCACCTCCTTGTAGAGATCAGCCTTCAGGAGGCGATGCCAGCAGCTGAGGCATCCCCACCCTCTTTCCCGGGACAGGCTTCCCAGCTCCTGGTCCAGGCCCCGGGCGCCCCCCAGGGACACCTGAGGTGTCAGCCCCCTCCTTTCCGAGCTGCCCTGTTGCAAAGGAAGCTGGCCTGGACTGGCAACCACCATGTGCCCGGCTCCACCCTGCTGCCCACCATCTCCCTGCAGCCATCTGGAGAGGTGGGCAGGATTTAGCCCTGCTTTCCAAGTAGGGAAACTGAGGCTCTGGAGGACCTGGCCCAAGATCCCAGTTTACAGCAGAGCTGGCAGTGGACCAGGAGGTTAACAGGCAGCCGTCATCTCCTGCCTCACTGCTGACGGGGTCAGTACAGCAGGCAGCAGAAACTGAGAGGTATGGGACAAATCCCAAAGGCCAAGGTGACCAGGGGGACTCTGGGGTCCAGGTCCACAGCCCTTGCCCCTCCTGGCTCACCTCTAGCCTGGTGAGGGGGCAGAGGAGAATGCTGTAGAGAAGTTTACAGGACAACAAGAAACAAAAAGTGCATTTGGTTAAGCCCAAATCCTTCTCCTAGAGGCCCTGCTTCTTCTAGAGGCCATTAAACAGACATTGTCACCCACTGACATCAGCCAGGGACTCTGCCTCCCACGGGGAGCAGTAGCTTTTCTGTGACAGCACCCTGAGCTGGGCAGGAACCTGCTAGCATCTGGAGCCCTGAGACCAGGTCCTCTCACAGGGGAGGCCTTCTCTCCCCGAACTCCCCACTCCTTCTACCAAAGGGGAGCTCCCCGTGAAGACATGAAGAGACCGAAATGCTAAGACGGTGATAGCTCTGAGGAGTGAGATCCCCGAAGAATTTTATTCACCTCTCCATGTTTATGCAGATACATTCCCACTTTTCTACAATGAATATGGATTCCTTTGAAACTCAGAAACATCACTTTTATTTTAAATTTATCTTAAAAGATGGAAAGCTGGAGACAAAACCTTTGGACTCCATCTGAGGGATGGACTGAGAGTGGCTGAGTGCTCAGAGCTGCACCAAGGAGGAAGGTCAGGGAGGAGCATGGCTTGGGCCACGAGCATCAGGGGACCTGGTGAGGGCTCCTGGGCTCAGACTCAGGCAGCTGATTTGTATCAGGCCAGCCTCTGAAAGGCAGGACCCAACATGGTCCCCAGACCAAGACACGATCCTATCTAAGTGTCAAAGAGCGAGTTCAATGTTTATGACTCAGGGATGAATAGATGACTGCAGGCAGCAGGAAGCCCACTTTCACAACATGAGGCATCCTGGCCCTGGATCCACAGCCCTACCACATCTGATAGGTCACAGCTGCAACGGGCCCCCAAGAATACCTGTAAGTCCATTACTGGTCCCCCAAAACCAGGTTATGAGAAATAAATTATCCATGGAATCAAGGCTGCAGAAGGCAGAAAAGTCTGTACAGATCTCCTAATTCAGCAGCCCCCACCAGACAGAAAGGGAAACCGAGGACCCGATGGACCCTTTTGTTAAAAACTCCCAGGACCAAAGAGGAGTTGAGGCCTAAACCATCCGGGATGCTGAGGTGAGGGCCCCTAGGGCCCCTGGGCCCATCCCACAATTGCCCCAGCCACAGGCCACCTCACATCCATGGCTGGCGGACACCCTCAACCTACCCAACCCACCGTGCCATTCACGGCAGACACATCCCGCGGTGCCTGCGCCTCCCTCTGAGTCTGCCCCAGCTCCCATCTCTTTCCAGCACTGCACCAGCACTGGCCCCACAGCAGGGCAGACACTCCCTGAGACACACTCACAGGCTAACAGAGTTCTTTGGCCTGCAGCCCTTTGTAAGGTGTCACCTCTCTCCTCCTCTACTCCCCAAGTCTGATCAGCAGCTACGAGGTCCATCAGCTCCTCGGCTGACTCACAAATGCCTGGACAGCCACATCCAAGAAGGCTCAGGAGTGACATTTGGGGGGTCTGGAGAGAGGAGGTCTTCATAGAATGCCAAAGGACCCTCCCCTCTGCCCTGCCCTGGAGGAGGGCAGCGATGTGCCGGTCAAGGATATAGATTTGGGCACAACTGGGAGAGGCCCCTGTAGAGTAGAGAAGACTGAATGCAAACAAGGTGCCAAATCAAATGGGGTGACTTTAACAGGGAAAATGGTAAAGTCTACGCACTGAGTCCAAGGATCCATCTGCACAAAGGGAGCAGCAGCTCAGCAGCTGTGCTTGTGGTCAGGCTGGCTCCACCTAGTGTGATGTTGGGTTGTCTTAACAGAGGCAGCACCTGCAGAAAAGGGAGGGTAAAGTCCCTCTCCACCCTGCAAGGGCCTGTCCACTCCGGAAGTCCTTGTCAATAGGTACTTCTGTCACCACCCTAGGACCTGCAGCGTGCTGGCCACAGGCACGTATCCGAGCGCTGAATCTTTCCAACACTGCTGCAAGGTGGGTGAGTTCTGTTTCCAACCTAAACCCATTTTTGTAGGAGTTCAGTTGATTGGAATCTAACTTAATTTGTCCAACAACAACCGGCATGTTCCCAAAATCCTATAACCATTTCTTTTACAAAGAAAAAACGATCTCCAACACAATAAGATGTTTATAAATGTGACTCTTGATTTCTCAGTGTGTTCACAGACTCAGCAGCATCACCAGCCTTGACTACATGCCCCCTACCCAGAACACTACTGAAAACCAGCAGCAGAACAGAGCTAACTCCTCTGCAGTGTCCAGGGCGCCTTCAGAGTAAAATTCCAGGCCCCAAACTCCTGCACTTTGCCCAAGAAAATCATACTCAAAGCCTTTACACGCTTAAAGATCCTTCTGCCAAGAGCACTTCTAACTTTAGATTTTATACAAGACTTGACGTGCTAGATTCTGTTTACAAGACTGCCTCCAATGAGGAGGAATCGTGGCTGCTGGTGGCAGACACACTGGGGAGCAATGCTGAGAAAAGAAACAGGATTTTATAAAACATAGCCCCAAAATTTTCAAAAAGCACAGGAACCGGGGGCGATTTGGTGTTGGGGCACACAATGTAGCACATCTCAGAATGGCCTGAGGCCATCGCTGACCCACGGAAGAAATGGTCACTGGAATTATAAAAAAAATTATCTCCACAATCTCATGCGAATTAAAGGGCAATTTTAAGTCACAATTCACAGCTTATTCCAGTTTCCCATTCAACAGCCAGCTGAAGAACTAAACTTGTCCTTCTCAGGGTCCCCAAGAAATAAATCCAAAGGCACCAGTGAAATGTGCAATAAAGATATATTTGTATACAACTGTGGCAGTTTGATATTATTTATGAATTCCAAAAAAGATATTTGATAATGCTTGTAAACTGGTTTGTTCCTCTGGGCCTGATGCTCTTTGATTGTATTAGATTCAGCTGAGATGCCTTTGATTAAGTTATGTTAAGATTAGGGCTTTGATTCGGACCAAGTCATTAGGGTGTGCAGGGTTGAGTCCCCGGCCCCTTGGTGTGGATAAAACAGACTCTCACACAGAAGTAGACACACAGAGGAGCAAATATGTGAGAAAACAGAGAAGGCTCCATTAGACACAGCAGAGGCCCCAGGAAGAGAGATGAGCCTCGGGTGAACCTGATAGCCTACAGCTGCAGCTGAGCCCGGAGAGGAATGAGTCCCAGGGAGAGAGATGAGCCTTGTGCCAGCCTAAGTTGAGATTGAAAGAAGCTGGGCCCACCGAGCCTTAAGGGGAAGAGGGAGGCTGAACCCTTGCAGAGACTGGCAGCCATCTTGCTCCAACACGTGGCAACAGACTTTGGTGAGGGAATTAACTTACTCTTTATAGCCTTGTGACTTTAAGCTTCTATCCCAAATAAATACCCTTTATAAAAGTCAACAGATTTCTGGTACTTTGCATCAGCTCCCCTTTGGCTGACAATACAACAATAAACATTCTTATCAGCATTGCTTGTCCACTCTGCACTAGGCACAACGCCTGCACTTCTTTTCACAATTGTATTTGTTCCTCAGTGAAGTCTTTCCCACATGACCAAAAAGTCCAATAATTTATTCCGCAAAAATAATTTGGAAGAATAAGTCAAGCAAACTTTAAAAGTCCCATCTTTTAATTGCTAGATTTCCAGATTGGGAGCTCTACAAAAGAGGTGCAGTTTTCTGTTTTGGTTTTTTTTTTTTTTTTTTCATCTATCAAAACATTATACTTATGAATGTGCTAAAAATTAAATTAGCTACAAAGGAAGTCATCACAGGTTGGCATACAGCAATAAAAAGTGAGTAATGGGAAATTAGCTGAATAAGCTATTGTCACCAGTATAGAATGCACTGTAGCAATTACAAAATCATATTATAGAAGACCATTTAGTGCCAAAAAAATTAATAGAATACCAAGTTTTAAAAGCAGATTAAGTCTACAACTCATCAACAAAAAGACAAACAACTCAATTTTAAAATGGGCAAAAGACTTGAATTTTTTTAAATTAATTAATTAATTAATTAATTAATTTTAAAAAAGACTTGAATAGACATTTCTCCAAAGAAGATATACAAATGGCCAGTAACACATGAAAAAAATGCTCAACATCATTAATTATTAGGGAAACGCAAATCAAACCCATAATGAGACACCACTTCACACCCACTAGGATGGCTATAATTTTTTTTTAAGGAGGGGGCGGAGAATAACAGCTGTGGGTGGGGATGCAGAAAAATTGGAGCCCTTGTACATTTTTGGTATAATGTAAAATGGTGTAGCCACTACAGAAAACTTGTGGTTCCTCAAAAAATTAAATACAGAATTACCATCTGACCTAGCAATCCCACCCCAAGGCATATACCCAAAAGAAATGAAAACATATCAGTGCACCAATATTCATAGCAGCATTATTCACAATAAACAAAAGGTGTAAAGAACTTGAGTGCCCATCAATGACTGGATAAACAAAATGTGGTACATACACACAATGAAATATTATTCAGCCATAAAAAAGAGTGAAGTTCCGATACATCCTACAACATGGATGAACCTTGAAGACATCATGTTGACTGACAGAAGCTAGGTCCAAAAGGACAAATATTCGATGGTTCCATTTATATGAAATATCTAGAATAAGCAAGTTCACAGAGACAGAAGGTAGATGAGAGGTTACCAGAGGCAGGGCAGGGGAAATGGGGAGTTATTGCTTAGTGGGTACAGAGTCTCTGGAGAGATGAAAAAGTTTTGGTAATGGATGGTAGTGATGATAGCAAAACATTGTGAATGTAAAAACCACCATTGAATTGTCTACATAAAAATGGATAAAATGGGAAATTGTATGTTACATATACGTTACCACAATAAAATTGATTTTAAAAATTTAATCTAAAACAAAGTAGATAAGAAACAGTACATCAGTATGACCCATTTGGGCATGTGTATGTCGACACACTGTGTATGTGTGTATATGCAAATGCACATACAAATACCAAAATGCGTTCCTAGTCTGTCTGTGTGTGTATATATATATATATATATATATGTGTGTATATATATATATATATATATACACAAATTTATTTCTAAACAATATAAATTTAAAATTAAAATTTTAAATTTATAAATAAGTTATAAAAATATATACATTTATTGGAGATACGTATATATTTAGAAATGTAAAAAAAACAATGCATTGATGCCAACATTGTCCCAGTGGTTTATTCTGGGTGCCAAGATTATGAATGACTTTTCTTGTTTCTCTTTGTGCTTTATAGTATCTTCCCATTTTTCTAAATGGACAAGGCCTTGCTCTCATAAAAAGGAAGCCCTTCCTCTGACTTGTGATTTCTTCTTTCAAGCAGATAATGGGAATAGGTGTTCTCCTTGGAACAGAGGCCCCTGAAGTAGCTAAGGAGTGAAGACGGGCCAACTACGACCCCAAGTCTGCACTCGAGGTGTGGACATCAAAAAAGCTTCCCCAGGAACGCTGCCGTCCACCTTGGAGTGGCGGAGTCCCTGGCACCTGCCCAGACCCCAGCCAGAGACCATGCACTTGCCTCCAGCCAGCAGGTGCCATCACTGAAGTCAGATGTAAGAGCTGCCTTGGCCCTTAAATGCAGCCTGAAAATGGTTCTGTTTGGAGAACATACTACCTCCTGCACACTAAATTAAAACGCACAATTAGGTTTCCATTAAGTTACAGCCGATTCTGCTGAATTGATCTAATCGGCTTGCATTCTTATATGACATCATGTTCTAAAGGCTGGGCCTGGACATAAATACTTAATGTAATAAATACAGTCTGAAATGTTTGATCTCCTTGGCAGTTTAATTGATCTACTATAGAGACTGACAGGAAAAATTAAGTTAGTTCTGTCTTGTCGCTGCTGATAGCACATTTTCATCATAAAGGCATGTAAACTACAATTTGGATTACAAGCAGAACTTTCAGGCACTCCTCTTTTTTGAATGTTCAGATTAAAGATAAAGTTGATCAAGGAAATGTATGTATGGATTTATGTGATATTTAACTCAAAAATCATAGTTCACATCTTTCTTCTATATAGTAATAATAATATTAAAACATTTTGTAAATTATGAAACAGTTCACAAGGCATGTTTAAGTAGGAACGTGGGTGAATATTTAATATTTAAGCATAGATTTTTTTTTTTTCACTCTGTGATTAAGCATGTTCTACGATAATCAAATGCCAACAAGGTCAAATTCACAGCCAGAAACATTGTCTTCTATGGAGGAACCACTGAAATACTTTTCTGTCCTTTCTGTATGATTTTCATCACCTTTTCTCACCTCTCAAACTTGCATGCAAGCACTCATCTCCGTCCTTCACCTCCTTGCTCCTGAGCCCAAAAACAAACTGTCCCTGTTTGGCACAAAGTAAACATTCAACAGCTATTTGGAGAAGGAAGGAAGGGAGAGAGAAAACCTGAGCCATTTTCCATCTATATTTCCTGGCCACACATACTTTAGCTCTTCAATGTCACCACCTCCCAGTACTCCACAGAAGGAAAAATCGGATCACAACAAAGTTGCCCAATCTGGTTAATGTCCCAAATCCCCAAATTAATTTGGCAAGTTATGTCGATGGAACTGGCCCTCATTCCACCCCTGCCTTGATTCAGCCGTCACCCATACTCTCCCTGGCTCGTCGTTTGTGCATTCGCTCAGCAAACACCACGGAGGGAGCTGGCTCAGCAACCGGCCAGCGCCTTGTGCCCCACATGCAAATGGTCTCGTTTCTGCTTGGATGTCTTTGAGGGGCGAACAAGCACACCCAAATCCAGAGACCCCCAGCACAGTCAGGGAAATCCATCAGAGCACATCAGTTGGCTTACAATTAGCACCAAACCCCTCCTTCCATCCTAGCCCTTGGGATGTGGCAGGCGGCTTCTCTCACTGTGTCTGAGGACAAGCCAGAAGCCCCTGCTCGGTTCCCTGCACTCTGGGATCCCATTGATTAGCAGGAAGGGCAAACCCGTTAGCACCCATGGAAATGGCTCCTGGAAAGCCAGTTGCCGTTTCAAAGCCAGAGAATGGCAGCAGGTGTCTGTACAAGGAATCGAATCAATGCAGGGTGTTGTGGGCTGGAAGCTGGTACATCTGTGTCCCTCACTAGTCCCGCCTCTGGCAGACTCACTGTGTGCCCTTGCACAGTCCTGGCCCCTCTCTGGGCCTCGGTTTCCCCAACTGTATGCTAGGGAAGCAGCAGTGTCACACTCATGAAGGAGAGTCCTTGCAAATCTTAAGTTCTGGGACCCTCACTCTGTCTTCCAGGCATCAGGGACTTCAACATCCACCCAGTGGCACTGACCCATCCATGTTCCCCATGAGCACTGACCCACTTCTGCCCCTCAAACCCCCTGCTTCCCTAACCTCTACTCTCAGAAGCTGGCCAGGGGTATTTCCTGGAGCATCTCGTGTGCCAGTCATCCCATGGACTACACTCAACTGTGGCCTGGAGGCTGGGAGGCTGTCCCGCTGGGAGGAAAGTGTCTGCAGGAGCCAGGATGCTCTGCTCCAGAGATTCCATTTCGGGAACCCCACGCCTAACCGGTATCAAGCACCAACCCCCAGCTTCATCATTATAGCACTAACAGCAATAGCCAGGACTTATTGGATGCTTAGATGGGCCAGGCACAGATACACGCAATCCCTACAACAGGCGTTAGAAGGCAGTGCTGTTAGGATCCTCACTTCACAGGTGAGGACACTGAGGGGGCCCTACGTTGGTCAAATAATGGGCAGAGAGGTGGTACTGGGCCCTGGCCATCTGGAGGCCAGCTCCCACACTACCCGCGAGGCTACATGGCCCTTCTTGCAGGACCACAGCTCCATCTGGACCCACCGTGCTTTTGCCATGCTGTTCTCTCTGCCTCTGGGTCCTTCACCCACTGGCCGACTCCTACACTCCCATCAAGACCCAACCTAAATTACACTCTGTAAAGCCTTCCTCATTCCTACAGAGAAAGAGTCCCTCCCTCCTCTGTGCTTCCACTACACTTCACATGCCTTTTTGCTTTTTCACCTCTATAAGAGCACTTAACTGTATCTGATTAGACAGAATTCTTTGTTGGCCTGTCTGTCTCTCAGAACCCACCCCTCAGCCTGTAGGGATCCTGCTAGGCAGGGATATAGCTAATTCATCATTGAATGCTTGGTTGCTGGTTCAGAGGTTGGCAGGGGGTTATCGGTGAGAGAAGAACAAAGAACAAGAGAGACCTGGGGCCATGGCATCCTGCAGTCTCCCCTGAGTGCCCAATGAGGCATTTCTCTCCTTTTTTCCTTCTTTATCCAAATATCACTATACCTTACTTTGCTCCAGACTCCATAGTAGGGCCAGAATGAGTGGCTTGGAAGGACCTAGAAAGGGCCACCCTTGAAGTGCTCATAGGTAATGTGAGTTCCAAGACAAACACCCCCAACTCGTGCCAAGAGGACCGAGGGACTTGGCACCTGTGGTAGTCAGCCTCCAAAGATGGCCAGCAAGGAATCATACCCCCCAGCACGCACGTCCTGTGCAGTCCCCTCCACTTGCAACGCACTTTATTCAGTAGAACATAGCTGGAGTGACACTATGCCAGTTCCAGGTTTAAGACTGGCATCTTCAGCTTTTTTGCACTCTTGTAAACCAACCACCATGCAACCCCAGACAAGCTATCCATGGGGAGGATCACATAGAGAGAGAGAGAAGTCCTAGCCTTCCAGCCATCCCTGCCAAGACAACATCCATATAAATGAAGCCTTCTTGCATGATCGTCCTCAGCTGCCACCCGACTGCAACCTCACGAGAGACACCAAGCAAAAGCAGCAGCAGAACTGCCCAGCAGAGCCAAGTCAATCCTCAGAATCATGACAGATAATGAAACATTGTTGTTTTATTATACTAAGTGTTGGGCTAACTTAGTATAATAAGTAGAACGGCAAAATCTAGAATGGAGATTACAAGAAAACAAAATTGCAGGTCGATCTCTTCACGACCATAGGTACAAAGTTCCTAACAAAATATTAGCAAACTGAATCCAGCCATTTAGAAAAAGGACAGCATGTAGCATCTAATCTGGGCTTATTCCAGGAATATGCCATTGGTTTAACATTAAAAAATCAATCACTAGAATTCACTATATTACTATATTAAAAAATAAAAATCATGTGATCATCTCAACAAATGCAGAAAAAGTATTTGACAAAATTCAACATCCATTCATAGTCATGATTTTTTAACTAATCATTAAAATAAAACTCTTGGGAAACTAGGACAAGAAGAAAATATCTTTACCTGGTAAAGAGTAAGTAAATAAAGCAAAAAGACCGGCAACAAAGGTGATAGTGAAATGCTGAGAGTGTTCCCTTGAGACCAAAAATAAGGCATGGGCTGGGAAAGCCAGCTGCCAGGCTGAGCAAGCCCCAGCTAGATACTGAATAGCGAGAAGCGACCCTGGGGGCAGACACCACAGAGGCACACTGAGAAGTGGGGCATACAAACGAAGCCTTCTTGGACATTCAAGCCAAGTCACGACACCAGATGGAGCTAGCCATGCTCCATGCTGCATCTCCTGGTTCCTGAGTACCCAAGCTTCCCAGCTACGTGGTTTGGATTGGACTGATTCCACACCAAGTTCCGCAGGAGAAGAAAAGAAATAACAGCTACCGCCAAACCCCTCCATCAGACATTTTTAAAGGACTCTTTGAAAATACTCACAGCATTATGAAAACAGAAATTCCACCCAGCTATGGCTACATTCTGGCAATCCTGTGCCTAGACCGTGAGCTTAAATCAATGGGTGGGTAAAAGGCAGAAATAATTCATCAAATAGTAATGAACGAAGAAGGTAACACACTGGAGAGGTTTAGGGGGGGGGGAGCGGATGTGGCTCAAATGGTTGGGCGTCCGTCTGCCATATGGAGGGACCTGGGTTCGATCCCCGGGACCTCCTGGTAAAAATAAAAAAATATATATAGAAGGCGCATGGGCTGCCAGGCTCTGTGTGCCGGTGAGCCGCCAGGCCCCAAGCGCCATGCAGCAAGATGATGACGTAACAGGAGAGAGACGTAGGGGAGAGACAAGACGAGATGGTCTGAAAGCTCTGAAAGCCAGGAACTGAGGTGGTGCAGGTGGCAAAACACCTCTCTCCTACATCGGAGGTCTCCAGGATTGAATCCTGGTGAAGACTGGAGGAGGAGGATGAGAAGAGATGGCAAGAAACAGATACAGAGAATTGTCCAGCGAATGGACACAAAAACAGCAAATGGGGAAGGGGGGGTTTAAAATGGATAAAGAAAATAAATAAATCTTTAAAAAAATAAATAAATAAAAAATAAAAAGATTTTTAAAAAAGGTATGACCTTCATTAGAATAATTTAACATTTTAGTGAAGATACTCACACATGCAATGTCTTGCTAATAATTCCAAATAAATACAAATAGATTTAAAAAACAGTAAATTAAAGTGACTCAAAACTACAAATGCAAATGAAAAATTTTTAACTCGTAAAGGAGATGGTTCTAATCTGCTGGCAATGGTATAAAAAGAAGATAAATGTTACTACTGAGAAAAGAAACTCAAAAGCAGAGAAAATAACATTTTAATGTGACCAGACTAAGTACATTAAATTGTAATGCTCTGGGAAGCAGATGTGGCTCAAGTGATGGGCTCCTGCCTACCACATGGAGGTCCGTGGTTTAGTTCCCGGTGCCTCCTAAAGAAGACAGTGAGCTGGCGCGACAGGCAGGGACGGCAAGCTGACACAACAAGATAATGCAACAAGAGACACAAGAAAAAAAACACAAAAACATAATGAGATACACAGCAAAACAGGGAGCGGAGGTTCCCAGTGCCTCCTAAAGAGGATGAGCAGGACAGCGAGCTGGCATGACAGGCAGGCGCAACGAGCTGATGCAGCAAGATAAAGCAACAAGAGACACAAGGGGAGAAACATAACGAGAGACAAAACAAAGCAGGGAATGGAGGTGGCTTAAGCAATAAGGCACCTCTCTCCCACACCAGCTCCTGGTGCCTCCTAAAGAAACAAAGAAGATGAACAGATACAGAAAGTACAAACAACAAGGGGGTAGGGAGAGAGAAAAAAAATAAAAATAATGAATCTTTTTTAAAAATTGTGGTACTCCTCTAATAGAAAGATCACATGTTATTTTGTCTTTTTTAAAACTGTAATTTTTAGCCAATTGTACTAAGTAATCTGGAACTAGTGTTACTACTTTTTATTGTCCTTGAAATCAACTTTATGTTCTTCCTATTATTGGGTAATGAATTTTTATCATCAATACGGATCTATGGTTTAAATGATGATGTAGTTAAACATTTATATAACCCTTTGTATTTGGGAAACTTTATAAAATTGAAACTTTGTCTAGTACATAAAAAAAGGCAATGATCAGTCATAAAACGCCACATATTATATGACTGCATTTATATGAAACGTCTAGAATAGGCAAATCCACAGAGACAGAAGGCAGATCCGTGGTTTCGGGGCCTGGGGGAGTGGAGGGAAGTGAGGAGTGTTGATGGGTATGGGGTTTCTTGGGGGGTTGCTGAAAATTCTGTAGAATTGATTGTGGTGATGGCTGTACAAATCTGTGAATATACTAAAAACCATCACATATACACTTCAATGGGTGAATTGTATGGCATGTGGATTACACCTCAACCAAGCTGTTTGAAAAAGAAGGAGGGGGCTTCTTGTTACCACCACTTGTATTCAACCCTGCCCTAGTGGTCTTGGCAGAACAGTCAGACAAGAAAACAAAATGAAAAGAAGGAGAGGATAAACTTTCTTTCTTTTCAGGTGACATGATCACGTGCATAGACAATCTTAAAGGATCTACAGCTAAGCCTAACCACAGGGGTAGATGTCCCAAACACAATGCTGAGTGAAACAAGCCAGACACACAAAATTGCATGCCGTTACATAATCCTAGCATTTGTAATTCTAGTTACATGTGTATGTAAAGTTCTGAAAAATCAAGATGACCCGGTAGTGTTTTGGAATGCTGACCTAGGTGGTAAAGCTAGAAAGAACAGCCAGGAAACGGTGACCCCGAATGCCAGGACGGGGGTCACTTTAGCGGGGGGAGGAGTGGTGGGAAGATGAGCACACGTGGAGGAGTGTGGCTCCTCAGGTACCTGGGTGATATTTCCATCAGTGCTTAAAATCATCACTTAAGCTCTGTATTCATGTTGTACGAATTGTTCTAATGCATATCCTATTTCATGATAAAAACCTTTTTTGAAAAAACACAGAGAAAAAAAGTGCTTAGAGAGGAATGGGGTGTGGGGGGAAGCTCCCAGGGCTCAGGGGAGGAAGATGTGTCCCCCGACTCTGAGCTCAGCCCCTGTGGGCGAATGCTTGTTGGCAAATAAAGCCCTTCCCGTCTCAGAGCCTGGAAGTTCTGCCCTGGAAGCCCAAGGACCCAGGCTAAGGGGGAACAAGCAAGTGTGTTCTTGGCTGCGGCAGCTTTGCCCTCAGGAAGGACACAGCCTGACCCCCTCCTGTCTGTGTGCTGGACACTCCGCCCATCACGCGCCTTGCCAGGCTCCGGGCTGCTGCTCCAACTGAAAAGCAGCTAGCGTTTATTAAGCACCAGCTGTGTGCTCCTGCAGCTCTAGCGGCGTTACCTCCAGCATCTCCTTCTGTCCTTACAACCGCCAAGAGCTGAGCCCGTGGACCCGTGCAGGGTGGGTGGGCCAGGACTCCAGCTTTGGCCTGCCTCCTCCCGGCTCCTCCCAGCCCGGGACCTCCCAGGGGACATGGCCCATCTCCCCTCTGGAAGTGCCAGGCTTCCTTCCACTGCTCCGCTGCTGTTTCCACCCCTCTCGCTTGACGCCAGGGAAGCAGAGTCAAGCCATGCCAGGGCCTGAGTACCCCATCACACTGGCCCCCTCCTTTCCACTAGGGACATCAGCCGTGCTGTCCCTCGCCCAGCTGGCCACTCCCCCAATGCAGGAAAGAGGCCGTAGCTCCCGCAGAGCGAGCCAGACTGAGTTTTGAAAGCTCTTCCCCGGGAGCTGTAATTATTTTCCACCTCGCACCCAGTGCTGCCAATCACAGGTCAGAGGCGCACGGGCTAAGTGCACCGGAGAGCCTGCCTGGGCTCGTGGTGGCTCCCGCCTTGCCGGCCTGTGGGCGGCACTTCCCCAGAACCCAGCCGAGTGCCTCCCTGGGCCATTAATAACTTCCTCTGCACTAATGAAGTGAGAGCAGCGCCAGCCATTAGGGCAGGGCAGGAAAGTCCAGAGTGCTGGGAAGGTGTTTGCCTCTGGACCCCAGGCTTCTCATGCAGACCTTCCCTGGTGGAGTTGGGTCCTTTTTCTTTTTATTCGAGAGGTCCCAGAAACACCCAATCATGCAGCGTGCTGAGCCCCGCCAGCCCACCGGTCCTGCAGGGTCCTCCCTGGCCAATCCAAGGGGGCAAAGCTTGGGACCCACCAGCGCCATGCCAGGACTCCTTCCAGGGCCAGGAGGAGCCCCAACATGGCTGAAAACGGGGGCACTGGGAGCTGTGAGGAAAGGGGGGCAATCTTCAGCAACATTAAATATCAGAGAAATGGGAGAAGTTTGAGGAAAGCCGGCATTTCACTGGGTCTTGAAGGGTGAGTGGGACCCAGGGACTGCAGCTGGAAACGAGGCCGCAGGGAACTGGCCAATCATGGTTGACCGAGCACCTAAAACACTGCTCTGACTCGGGGAGGCCTCATTCGGTCCTGTGACCAAAATATCCCTTTCACAGGTGAGGAAGCTAAGCAAGGCCCAGGCAACTGCCTCAGGACTCAAGAGCCCCGATTCACACCCACGTCCTGGTTTGAACCACACTGCTGCTCCGCTGCTTGATCATGAAAGGATAAAGGAAGACCTCCCTGCCCCCGAAAGTGCTCAGTTTTCAGTGGCCTGGCTCTGCCCCTTGTCGGCAATTTCCTCCTTGGCTGGCCTTCCATGCCCCGCCGCAGACGCTCCACCTGGCTGCCCCACGGAGGAGCCATGGCCTCCCGCCACCCACACCTTGAGCCCTTCGATGGCTGCCGGTTACCTGCGCAGGCCCTGCAGACCTTTCCAGACATGTCTTTCCCATGCACGTCCGGACCCCACGCTCCCAACCCCGAGCACGCCAAGCTAGCACCCCCAGTCCCCCAAGCTCAGAGCTGAATCTCCAACAACCTTGACCAAGCCCTGGGGACCTGGCTGGGAGCAGAGCATAAACCCCCAGTGCAGCTGCTTAATCTGAAGGTGCTCAGGCAGAGGGCAAAGCTCACGAAGGTTTCAGTCCCTGCTCCTAGCCCGAGACGGGACCTCATGCTTCCATAGCACTCTGGTCCTGAGGTGTGTGGATTTCCCAGAGGGTGTTTATTTCCAGAGGGCTCTTGGCTTTCCCAGCTCTCCAGCTGCTCCCTAAACCCCTGGACCTCAACAAGCAGCTCCAAGGGATGAAAATTCATCTCTGTAATTTCCTAAGAAAACTATAATCCAGAGCTTTCTGCAGCTGACTTCTCAGCTTGTGGTCAAGGCTCAGAAAAGCGGCTCAGAGGCCTGCTCCTCTACGTATTTCTCGGGTCACTCTTTCCTCCCTCCCAGGATTCAAAGATAAAAGCAGAGGCTAGATGTCCTAAGAAGATTTTATTAGGTGTTTGGGATGGAAGAAGGAGCCCACTGGAATCTTTGACGCCACAGTCACTGAGCTGCCCCCACCCAGCCGTGCCACGTGCTCACATTCAATGTGGGATTTGGCCATCGCCATGTAGCTCTGTGCTCTGGAAGTCCTACGCTGCAGAGGCCTCCGAGCCATATTTCCTTTATGTTCTGTGCCCCTGATCCACCCCTGCATCTCCATACCCACCTGCCCAATGCCAGGATGCCAAGAGCTGATGGCCAGTCTGCCTTGAACATTTTCAAAGCTAAAGAATTGCCAGGCAACTGAATACCTGTAAAACTATCTCAAAGGACGAAAGGACTTGGAGGACCACTACTTAGAGGAATGCAGCAAGCTGTGCCTCGACAACCCCCGAGTTATCCACAAACATGCCTGGAGGCTCTCTCACTACTTCTAAGATACGACTTCACATGCCAACCAAGGCTGGAGCCAGAGGGCGGGGAACTCAGCCCAGGGCTCCTAGGTTTGCAACAGGCAGAGGCCTCAGGAGCAGTTGGCACTGTGTCCACAAGGCTGTGCCTGGTGGGGAGAACCGATCCTTCTCTGGGGCATCAGAGCCCTGCTCTTTTCTCCCCAACCTCGCAGGCACTGAGGCAGCATAGGGCACCCTCTGCCTGGCATCCCAAGGCCCCAGCCTGGGGCCCCAGAGACCAGTACGCAGAGTGGTACCTCGGGCTGGGCCAGAACCTGGGGCCCAGCCCAGGACACATGCTGTCCTCAGTCCAGGGCTGGCTGGAGCTGCAGACCCTGGTTCTGGTTTGGAAGCTGAAATTAGCTTTGATTCATTTCTTTCTGGGCCATTTGCAAGTTGCCACAGACCTGGAGAAGTGGGTTGGGATGTCTGGGCTGGAAGGGGCAAGGGCTCAGCTCACATGGGTCCTGGTCCCTGAGAGTCCTGGGTGAGTCCAGAGCCCTCCCCAGGGCTCCAGCCCAAGTGGGTCCTGCCATCTTCATTTGCTGGGGAGAAGCAGGGTGTGGGTCCAAGGCCTCAGGGGATGCCCTGCGTTAGAAAGATGGTTGTGACATCTGGGTGACAGGTGAGGAGAGTGCAAGGAGACACGAGGGTCCCCGAGAAAGCAGCTCAGACCTCAAATGAGGAGACCAAGCTAAAGAGGTGATGTTTGAGCAAGTGGCTTCCCCTCCCTGAGCCTCAGTTTCCCATTTGTGAAAAGAGAAATGGACCCGGAAGATTCGTCAGGCATCTGTGAGCGCCAGAGAGCTCCAGCCCTAGAGAGGGAAAGCCCGATTCAGCCACCAGCTCTGCCCAGCCCCCTCTGGGGATGCAGGGAAGGTGACAAGCCCAGAGAGTCACAGCCCAGAGTTCCTGCACTGAGCCAGGCCCTAGAAAATCAGGTCATCCTCTCCTGAGCCCAAATGGGTGATGCGCTGCTTTCCCACAGCCTGAAGAAGCTGAGAGCAAAAGAGGGCATGGGCTGCAGGAGTGATAAAGCCAGGCTGGCCCCCCACCTCGGTACCCCAAAACAGGCATTGAGAACCTGATTGCCAGCAGGCACGCACTGCTCACACCAATCCTGAAGCAAAGGCCAGGGTTCCCCATGCATGTCTCCAGGACCTGTCCAGCACCACTGGGAGGGGGAAAGGCAGTCACTGGCCAGTTGACTCAGAAAGTCTCGAGCTCAGAAAACTTCACATCCAAAACTGCCTCCCATGAGGCCAGGCATTCTGAGACTGTAAAGATCCCCCAGTCATCATCAGTCATTAGCTCAGAGAGAATTAAATGGGATTGCAAACATGAAACCATCTGGCAGAGAGCAGAAGAGGTTTCAATAACTGTTCATTTCCCTTCCCTTCCAAAGAGACTTGGTTTTCCAGAGATTAAAAAGCCAACAGCCCCTGTCCCAGGTACACATGCAAAAGAATTGAAAGCAGGGACTCGAACAGATATTTGTGCATCTATGTCCACATCGACATCATTCACAACAGCCAAAAGGGGGAAGCAGCCCAGGTGTCCATTGACAGAGGAATCAATAAACAAAATGAAGGCTATACATGCAACGGAATATTACTCAGCCGTAAAAAGGAACCAAGTTCTCATTACACGTCACAAGATGAATGAATCTTGAAAAATTGTGCCAAGTGGAATCAGCCAGACCCAAAAGGACAAATATCGTCTGATTCCACTTATATGAGATATCTAGAATAAACAAATTCTTAGAGATAGAAAGTAAATCAGAGGTTACCAGGGGCTGAGGGGCAGGGAGGGGAAGATGGAGTTGTTGCTTAGTGGATATAGAGTTTCTGTTTGGGATGATGATGAGGCTTTGGAAATATAAAGTGGTGATGGTGGCACAATATTGTGAATATAATTAATGCCTCTAGGTTGTACACTTAAAAACGGTTAAACTGGTGATTTTTTACTACAGTTAAACCAAAAAGCTAATTACTCGGTGAGGCCACAAGGGAATGAGCCTCAGATAAGTAAGGTTTGGTGTCAGGACCGACAGAGGCAAAAGAAGAGAGCAGAGGGGGCCAACAGGGACCTTGCCTGCCAAAGGGCAGCCTGGACTGGAGGTCCCCAAACAGTCGGCCTCGCTGTTCTGCCCCAAACCTTGGAGGCAACATTTTAAAAATGGGCCATTTCATATAAAAATCCAGATCACACATCCCCACTTGGCCACCATCAGCACAAGGCACCAGTTCACTGCGCACCTGGGGGAGCCTGCATCAGCTTCCCTCGCCCACCCCCCTCCCCACTTCCTACAAAAGAGAACGGTGTCTTTGACCTGGGCCTCCCTCCAAAGTGGGAAAATGCAAGCTAGACAGAGACGGCCGTGGGTATCCCACAAATGAGCAGGGGCGCATGCGTGCTGGGGAGGTGAGGACAACCCCTGCCTAAGCCCCCTCTCTCCATGCGGTTACCTGCCTGGCTCTGGAAACGTTGGAGGGTCACCAGCTTCAGAACAGCTCGCCCCCTGACTGCAGAGGGAAGGGGTGTCTCTAGCTGTTGCGCCGCTCCCAAGCAGCCCGGCTACAATGCGCAGAGAAGCGCGGAGGCCGTGGGGAGGCACGTTTCTGCTGGGGCCTGAACCCCGGAGACCCCGGAGCAAAGGCAGCATGGCAGGAGGTCTGCCTCTCGGTGGGGCAGGAGCAGGGCAGGCTTCAGGGGACAAGAGCCCAGTCGTAGAGGCTGGGGGAAGCAGCGGGGAGAGGGAGAGAGCAAGGGGCCAGGAAACCAAGGTGCCTGCGACCCTCGCGGCCTGGCCCGGCCCCTCCCAATGGCCCCTCCCACCAGCCCCGGGGCTCTGTCCTTCCGGGCCGGTGCTGAACTGGGAGTGCGCACATGGGGCCTGGCCCAGCTGGCTCTCCCACACAGGCTCTCCCGCCCGCCCACCCTGCCTCGCAGTTCTGGGCCCAGCCCCTCCTGGGGCCGGAGTAAGGGCGGGAAAATAACATTCAGACAAGAGACTGACATTCTCCACAGCTGGGCTGGCCCTTCCCGAGCAGAGGCTGCCGCAAGCCGTGACTCAGGGACCCTGGGATTGCTCCTTTGCCAAAACTAGCCGGGGTCCCACTGGTAATCTCCTGCTGTGAGGGTCCCACCTCTGGAGTGCCCATAAGCCTATTGTGCTCTGTGAATATGTCCTGAAGCCACTCTGTGGGGGACAGTTCCAACCAGACCTCCTGGACCCTGGAACTACAGGAAGAAGGGGGTGCCCCAGGGACCAGGGCTGGATGGAGCCGAGCCTCATCTGCCTCCTGGGCAAGGGGTTTCATCCAGCCCCCTGGACCATTCAGACGTGGCTCTGTGCCTCAAGGATGCCGAACTCAGAGACCCCACCTCTTCCAGTGAAAAGACCAATCAGGAGCCTGGCATTTGGGGCCCTCAAGCTCTGCCCCTGCTGAGCCACCCTCCACCAACCCCACACCCCCGGCACTGCCCCTGGCTCCCAATGGACCGGCCTCGACCAGCTTCTGCATCCTCCAAACAAGCCCGCTTCTCCTCCTGCTTCGGGCCCTCGCACATGCTGTACAGTATATCTGTAACACCCTTTGCTGCTTCATCCTGAAGACTTCCTGAACTGGGGGCACTCGTTCAGCCTCAAGGAACTGCATTTGCCATGCAGATTGTCACACTCTGTATCTGTATGGGTCCACCTACCCCCTTCAAGGCAAGGAGACCCCCGACCCTAGCACGGGACAAAGCAAAGGATGCCTCAGGGACACATCCCCCATTGCCTTCATCAAGGATGGTTCTGGCCACATAGCCTGCACCCCATCTCCCAGACCCCATGACATGAGCCCCAAGTGGGTACACTAACATTCCACCAGCAGACCCTCTCTGGGGCCAGCCTCCATCTTGCCTGCACAGCTGCCCGGCCTGCTAGAGAAGGGAGGAATTGAGAGGCACTGGAGGGATCCTCCATCCATCCAGGGCACCCCAGACATCTCCAAGGGACAGCCCCACAAAGGCTCTCTCTGGGCCTGACAAGCTGCCCCCAACAGTTTCCATCCTTCAGACAACTACAGCCACTGAGAACAGAGCAAATCTCAGAAAGCCACAAATCCTGGCGGGTGAGCCCCAATGACCATGGGGAGTCCCTGGGGAAGGCAGATGCACCCACTGCACCACAGTCCTGAGGGCCAACCAGCCCACATGGACCCCTCCATGAGCTGTGGGAAAGCACCCAAAGCTGTCACCCAGGAGAGGAGGGAGTCCGTAAGCACCGAGGGGCCATTTGTGAAGCCACTGCCTCTTGGACGAGCCATTTGCCAAGTGGAGTGCTACTTTCTACGTTCACCTCAATTACCAGGCCTAGTTAAAAGCAAATAAGTCCTGAATGAAAGTGGACGCTGCCCATGACCCAGCTGTGATGCCCAAAGGAAGAGAGGGAGCTGGCCCAGCCAGGGGAACGAGCCGCCCCCATCCCCACCGTGGCCAAGCTGGGCCTGCAAGCCACCTCCCCACCCCACCAGCCAGTGCAGCCCCAAACTCACCTTTCAGGGAGGCAACGTGTGACAAGGCCTGGGCATAGGTGGCTGTGTTCAGGAGAGTCCCCGGCAGGCAGGAGGGAAAGAAGGGCCCCGTGGGGCCCACGGTTCGCCCTAGGCTAATGGAGGGAGAAAAGCCTGTTGAGATCTCATCCTGAGGCTGGGCCACTGCCTGCCACCTCCCCGCCCAGGGCCTGCCAGCCTTACCTCTGCTGCGCCTCCAGGGCATCCTTCTTACCCCGGGTCTGGTCCCCAGGGGGCGGGGAGTTGAGATTTCTCACTGGCGGGGGCGTCGCCTCTGCCACAGGCTCCTTGGCCCCAGGCTCCTGGTCCAAGGCCCCCCGCTCTGTCTTCCTCCATTTGGCCCTTCGGTTCTGGAACCAAACCTGATGGAAGCACATGCCCACCAGAGGCAGACAATCAGACAGAAGGAGGGAACCATGCCCCAAAACCAAGGGCTTGACCCCTTTTCCAGGGCCCAGGCCTCACCTTTCAGCCAGGTGTGTGGGCAGAGCCTCCTTTCCCCGGCAGATCAGTGCAACTTGAACTGCAGCTGAAGACCCGTCGACGGGTCAGAAAATCAGTTTAGAAGGTTGTGACGGGGTTTCTTTTTTAGTGAAATGTTAAATAAGAGAAAATATCTGGATGCACTGCCTGCAGTAAGGCATTTTGTGGAAATATTCCATGTTGAGTTACGTAAGAACATAACTCAACCGGGGAGTCGTGATCAAAGCAGTTCGAAAAACACTGCCCCAGGGCTTCCTCGATCAAAATACTCATTTGCCTTTCCAGCAAGCTCGGTCCAAGTATCTCACACCAATCCTCAGGCCTGTGATTTAACCCTGAAATCATCCAATTACACATCTTACGTCTGTGATCAGTAGTCCAGCTATCTATTACAAATACTGGCTCTGGGGTCAGCCTGGCTAAGAATTCCACACCTGTGTTGATCTGGTTTAGAGTCTACTGCAATCCTAAAAGGTAGGTAAGTCCTCTTATTCCCATTTTACAGATGAGAAAATTAAGCCCTCAGAGGCTCATTAACTTGCCCAAGGTCATTCAGGGTGAAATGGCAGCTCCAGGATTTGAAGCCCCTGTGGCCTGGCCAGAAACCACCATCCAAACTATTTGGGGATCATCCTAGTGGCCACCCCCAAACATTGTTAAGAAGATGAACCCAGAGATGCATCTGCAGCCCTGAGCTCCACGGCCAATGCCTAGCAATCAATCAACTCAATAAGCATGAGCTAGTGCCATCACTGCCATGCTCCTGTCAGGAAGAAGCTCATGATTCACCTGGTCTAAGCTCCTTCTTAGAGGCAAGTGCCAGATTCCTAATCCTGGGAGACCAAAACTGCATCTGTGAAAGGCAGCCAGGCAGCCTGGCCCCGAGGTGCTCACTGAGGCCAGTGAAATCCTGCTCTTCTTTATTCTCTCCAATGAGCCCAGCTGGACTTCTCTTCTCTTCACCCAGGCCATCCTTTCCTCCTCCCTGGGGCTGCCAACACATGCCTGGGTCCCCAGGCTGAGCCCCCTGCCAGCCCAGCCCACCTCGTAATTCTCATTCTCCTCTAACTCGGGTCTCTTTCTTTCTTTTTTAATGGAGTTTGCTTTTAATTGCACATATCAGCAACCGTTGAATAATGATTTTATCTATATTCTAAATTTAGGGCAGTTAAATGCAAAGCAAAATGCAGACACTTTCTTGCGTCTTAATTGAATGAAGGTCACAGCTATAACAACATTTAATTGAGCTATTTTTCATTATCATATTTTAATGACTTTGCACTGACAGCTCGCCTGCTTCTGAGGAAAGAGCATGATGGAGTCGTTTATTTCCCTATTTAGTTATTGTTTGACAACATCAGCTTCGATTAAGACCCTGCTTTCTAGAACATTAATCATATTTGAATGAGCAAGGGGTCTAAACGTAAACACATCTCCCTTCCTGCCACCGAAGCCCACGTCCCTAGGCAGAAGCTCACGAAACAAATGCTCCGCAGCCATTGTCTGTTTGCATAATAGTCAACAACAGCCCCGAACAACGATTCCCAGTTTTAATTGTCACCACCCCCTATCTCACCCTTGCACCTTTCCGGGAGAAGTTATGATCTTCCACTTCTGAATGCTCAATAATTGTGTCATTTATCTCAATTTGCAGTTCAGTCTTTAGGCAGCTATTGGCAAGTGGGCATTAAAAAAAAAAAAAAAAAAAAGCAGGGATAGACAGCGTCCTGGCCAAAGGAGATTTTCATTTCCAAATAATAATCAGTTTAATTTGCCCGCATATGACCAATGATTCATGTTCAGATTTAATAATCAGGATCACATAATCTGATTATAGGGGAAATAATTTGTTTACAACCCCCAATTTACTGCTTAGAATTCCATTATCTTTCTTCAGCCATTGGTTTTTAAGAGATACTAACATGACCCAGGGGAACCGAAAGCAAACTATTATATTTCTGACAATTAGATCTTTGCATAGTCTTAACCCCAAGCCCCTACCATAAAAAGAGCAGAAACAGCACGGAGGAAACCCCCATAAATAAAATGAATATATAATGTGCTCGAAGAATAGCTTGCCCGGAGAGGCAGCCCTGAGAGTCCACATCTCGTGCCCGGCCTGCCCATCTGCTGGGCTCCACGGGTTTGTGCACTTAAACATCATCGCCGTGGAGCTTCTCAAAAGAAAGCCTGCCTAGAGACGCTCACCGCGGGCCTCGCTCACCGCGGGGCCGGCCCACTGGCTGCCGCCGTTTAAAGATTTTTAAATTGCACATGTTCTTTGGATCCACTTCGCTGAAACAGTTGCCGGGGAAAAAGTTGGACATGATGCAATTTCTGGAAAGCAGATCCTGTCCTGCTTCCCATCTGAAAACATGGTTCTCTGCAATTGACCGGCCTTACTCCAGAGTGGTCAGAGCTGCTTTGAGAACAGCATCTCAGCTCTTTTTTTTTTTTTTTCCAAAGCAAGGAAATGGATGTGCATTGATGTAATTTAGTACCTTAGAGACGCGGACAAATTAGTGTAGAACATTATCACTAGTTAATTATGAATGACCGATTAATCAACCTAATCTAATATTCCACATTATGTTGATGTTATTAAAGTGCATCATGAAAATGACAGATAGTCTTCATTTGCTTTCTTTGGCCAAATGTGCACTCTGCAGTCATGATGTCAAAAAAAAAGTTTGCCAGTTTTAATATTAGAGAGTTAAATAATTAAAAAGAATGTTTACCTGCACTCTGGCTTCTGTGAGGTTGATTTTCATAGCAAGCTCTTCTCTGGTGAAGACATCTGGGTAGTGTGTTTGGGCAAAAACTGCCTCAAGAGCTTCCAGCTGGTAAAAGGAAAAATATATATATATTTACTGGTGAGAGGTTGTGGCTAGGTGAGAGGAAGCAGATGCATATTTCAAATCCACTGCGAGTGGTGAGGAAGCAGTGCCACACATCAGCCAGGGGAAGGAGAGTGAGAAAAGAGCTATTTGAAAACATCCCACCGAATTAAAATTTCAACCACAGATGACTTAGGAGGTGGGACTTACTAACAACCTCAGTGCTCACCCAAGAAGTCAAAGTAAGAAGAGAGGTGAAAATATTCGTGTGCATTTATGTTTAACTTATATCCATAGGGATCGACTATCTAAGGGTCTCCTTATCAAGGAGAGTAATTTCCTGAGCTTTCATCACAAGGCGTAAGAGCATGGGAGCAACTTGCAGAGCGCTGACAACTTATGTTCGTCACAGAGAAATCACTTTGGGGCATCTGAGTATTTTAGATCCCTTTTCAAATTGCTCCAGTTTGGGACAGGAGCTGGCCCTATGGGGAAGAGCCCATGCAGGTCCAGGAAATACAACATCAAGGTTGTAACTGTAGCTCTCCCTCATATCAGCAACAAGACCCTGTACAAGCCATTTAACTTCTTGAACCCCAGTTTTCTCATCTGCATGTTGTCGGGGGCAGGATGTCACTGGTGCTCAGAAAGGGGTGGCACCATTACCTGCTGAAGAGTGAACGTCGTTCGATTCCTGCGCTGTTTTCGACGTAGAAACCCATCGTCGAAATCCCCCGTAGAGTGGTTGCCAAAGGGTGCCGAGCCTAATGGGAAAAAACTGGATCAGCATGAGCAGAAGGGCCCCCCCACCCCCCTGACCGTCCCCCTGACCGTCCCCCACCACAGCAACCAGCCACTTGTAGGAGACTAACCCCAGTCTCCTCCAGGCAGACCACCCCACCCGTCCCAGAGCCTCTTTCTCTGCTCCCATTCTTAAGCCTCCCCCTTTTTCTTTCTCTCTCACTTGCTCTTTCACTCTCTTCCAAAAATCTTTGACTTCAGACCCAGTTATACGTGTTTCGTAGGGAGGGTTGTGACGTCAACGCACTTCTCATGAATTTCTGGACTCTGAGGCAGGAAGGACACCAGCTAAGGATGGACTCTATCTGCCCTCCAGCTCCCAGCTGCACCTCTGCCTGATGCTCCCTTGGCTAATTTGTTAATTTACTGTCCCCTGTCGCTATAGGAAGCAAGGGTTAAAGGCAGGGGCTGGGGGAGGGTGAAAAGGGAAGGAAGCGCCAAGACCTTTTCCCAACACTTTTCTCCCGGAACTTTAGGACAAGAAGTTTATAAATGAATATTAATTACCCTTGGTCACAGCTCATCAGCACCATTGTGGATCTGTTATATAGATGTCAATTAAAAAAGATCCGCACCGATGGCAGCTGCCCTGAATGCCAAGCAGCCTTGAAGAGGGCCAATCTCACAGGGCCCCCCACTCTCTGGCCAAGGCTTACAAAGGCCCAACAGCTCTCCCTTCCCTAGGAAAGAAAGGCTCTGTCCTCCCTAGCAGCCTCCGAAGCTTGCTATAAAGCCAAAACAGAGGTTGGCCCCAAACGTGCAGTCAGATCATTTTCCAAATGTGCACTATTTACTTGATAGTCCACGATGGCTTCTTAGGAAAACAAATGAGCATGTTTCCATTAAACAGTGAATGTTTCACCTGCCATGGATTTTGCTCTCAGAACCATTGCACATTCAGTTTTAGGTGCTTACAAGTCATGCTGCCCAAACCCTCAGAAGGTCCCAGAGAAGCAAAGTCCTTTGGGTTTTGTAAAATTCTGTCTACCAAAGGGAAGCCTTCTGGATTACTGTTTTACTCTCCAGAGCCACAGCTGGAGACCTCCACTGCCTGTTAAAACCTTCTCCCTCCATCTTCCTGGACAAATCACATCCTTCCTCGAAACCCTCGTGACAATCATTTCTCTCCAACTCATTGGAAACGTTAAAGGGAAAGCCTCAAAGCAGTCTGATTTCCCTTATTTTGCAGGAAACTTAGATTTTCTCCTTTTGAAACAAAGCACTGGGCTGGTAAGGATGGAGTGCCATCTCTGAGAATTTACCATTACAATTTTCCCTAGTCCTCTAAACTATATCTTTTCCCCCAAAATTGTTATACAACGTCTACACATAAACACACAATATATTTAAGTGAAACACTGCATGTCGAATTTTATCCCGACGAAGGCATGGTTCTTCAAGTTAATAAGAAAACAGATGAATGCTCTAAGAGAAAAGTGAGGAAATGATGGGAACAGGCATTTTATGTAAAAATAAGGATAATGGAAAAGCTAAACCCCTGTGATAATTAAGTAAAACAAAATAGAATAACAATGAAATGCTATTTTCACTATTTTGGCAGAAATAAAGGCCATATTGATAAAAGTGTAATAAAACGTGCCTTCTCACTCAGCATTTGTAGGGGCATCACTAGGTGCTGGCTTTGCAGAGGGCCATTCAACAATATCCATCAAAACTGTAAGTGAGCATATAGGTATTTAACCTTTGAATATAAGTATAAACGTGTGCCAAAACAGAGAACAAAAAAACCTTCCTGGCAACACTGAAACAGAAAAAATAAACTGGAAGCAACCAAAGTGCCCATGAGTAGTCGTTTTCTGTAGAGCATATAATGGAGTACTACACAGCTGTTAAAAAGAGAGCAGTAGGTTTGCATGTTTGGCATGTAAAATTCTCCAAGAGATATTAGGAAGTGAAAAAGCAAAGTACAAAGGATGTGGCAATAGGATCTTGCTGTAAGACCCACACAGGAAAAAGAAAACGCATAACGATGATAAAAGCATGTTTTCTTGAAGGAATCCCAAGAAAACAACAATGTAAGCACCTTTAGCAAAAGAGGTGGGGATGGAGGCTTTTACTTTTCAATGTATACATTTCTGTTCTATTTGAATCTCCTAATCAGGTGTAGGTAGTGCTTTTTTATTTAATATCAGCCAAATGATCTGATTGTGAGCCATGCTTTGCTGTCTTCTCTGTGCCTTTCCATATGAGTAAAAAATAAAATTTAAAAAGTGGATAGGCTCTAATGAGATATCGTATTCCCTGGTCTACTGATAGCCTTTCCAACTGCAGCAAATCAGTCCTCCCCAGCGACAACAAAGTAAAACAAAATACCTCAATCTGCAAAACCGGCACAGAAACCCTTCGGCAAAGGGATCCAAGGGTTCTCAAAAATATATATCTCCTTTTCTTCTGGGTGTATCAATCAGAATCAGCATCTAGAATGTGCTCGGGGCTGAAAGGTAGGCAGACCCGCAGAGCTGAAAGCAGCGCGGGGTTCTGGGGCTACGGTAACAGCACTCTCCCCAAGTGACTTCTGAAACCCACCCCGCAGGCCACCACTTTCATCTTACGTCATCCAGAAAATCTACCCCCAGCTAAATGCCCAAGTCTCTGCCTTCTCCACTTTGACCAGAAGAGTGGGAAGAGTACTCCCAACCAGGGGCTCAGAGTATGGAGAAGGCCGCCTATTCGCCCAGCACACATGCAGTGGGTCATCCTCCACTGCATTGTCAGGGCAGGCTCCTCTCCAAGCTTTCAAGACCCATCTGTGTGGGTCCTTGAGGGTAGAGGGAGGCGAAAGGCAAGCCACCGTCCGGCTTTCCCTCGTAGTTATGCTGACAGAGCTGGCAGGCTGAAACACTGGCCCTGCTTAGCTCCGTTAGAAAACCCTACCGAACTGTTGCGATCTTTTGTGGGAAAAAAACAAGCAAACTTTCTGAGATCACTAAATGCTAAGAGCAACCTGGGGCCAGGTGGACACATGGAGGTCTCTGGCACTCCAGGATCTCACCACCTACCCCAGGTGTCCCTCCATCCATTTCTCTGCCTGCAAAATTCCCCCACCCCACAAATAAATCAAAGAAGTAGGTTGCCAAATCCCAGTCCTGGTATTGCACCTACAGTGATAAAATGTGCCCAGGCTGAGGTGGCTGCCTTGCAGAAAACCTGTCAAGGGCCCACATTTCCCCAAAATTCTAACCCCCACGTGGAGGGCCCACTCCTGGATCCCCATGGTCCTGGGAGAGGGCACCTGAGGCCCAAGCTACCTGCTTCTACCACTGCACCCCACTCAATCGGGGGTGGAGACCACACTAGAGGAGAAATTTCTTCTAAAACCCCAACCGTGACCCTGGAGCTGCCCCTTGGCAGGTAGAAAGGATGGGGGAGTCATTGGTATTGGGGGTCAGAAACCCAACAAATCACAGAAGAGCTAGGTGGGTCCAGGACGCTGGCTCAGGGGGCTGCACCTGCAGGGCGATGACACTTTGGATGGCCCAGAATTGCTAAGGCGGTCCTGAAGCAGCCAGCCTCCGCCACGTGTGAGCCTTGGCCTTCCTGGATGTTAGCAAACACCGTGAAAGATTGATGCGGCCCCTTGGGCTGGGGAGCCCCGATTAGAGGCGTGACACTAGCATCTGTGCTGGGAGACCAGTCTCGGAGCACACATAGCCCCGGGCCACCCCGGCCCTGGCGGGGAGGGAGATAGGAGGCAGGTGGCGATGGGGTGGGGGCCTGGAGCGAGGGTGTGGGGAGGGGCCCAGGGTCTCCCCGACTCACCGCTAGGCGGCTGCGCCCATCGCGGGACGGGGATCCCCCACCGTCCCCCAACCCGCTATTCAGGCCCTTTCCGGCCGCTGCCGGCCTCGCCGAGCAGCCGGGAGACTCCAGGACTCGACCCGCCCCAGCGCGGCGGCTTACTCACCCTCCAGCTGTGGCGGGCAGTGGAAATAAAACATCGCCGACGGCCTGATAGTCTGCACGGCGAGGACCCGGGAAGGTGGTCGTGAGGCCGACAGGCGCGCTCAGCTCCCGGCCTGGCTGCAAAGCAAACAGCGACAGAGCCTAAATCTCCCTCTGCCTGCGCCCCGGCCTGGCCCCGGAGCGCACAGGCGCTCGCCCCTTGGAAAACCCCCTCCCAACGCCCTCAGCCAGCAGGAGGGGAGTCGGCAGCGCCGTCGCCTGCGGGGCAATGTCTCGAGTTGGGTTGACCTCCCGGCCAGCCGGGCCCCGACACCAAACCCGCGCGGTCGGCTTCCCTGCTCTCGCGGGTCCCCGCCGCCATCCCTGCACCCTGGGCATTGCAGCCGGGTCCGCCGGGTGCGCAATGCCACCTGCGCGGACGACGACCGAGCCCCAATACCGGGGCGCACGGGACTGTCGGCCGGGAGCAGGGCGGTCGCACCTACGCGCGCGGCGGACGAGGCAGGCCGGAGCGTGACCACCTCCGTCCGCGCACCGGGCTCGGCTGGAGGCGGGCGGGGCTCGGCGCGGCTGGCGCCCGCAGGACCAGAGAAGTGACTCGGGAAGTGGCCAGATGTCTTGCTCTCTGTCTACAGCGCGCGCCGCCGCTCAGCACTCGCCTTTATAATCTCACGCATAATTGGCCTTAATCTGATTATTTCCAGCGCTGTCTACAGCGAGTAACTTGGATAGGTCTATTGGGCCTTACAAATGGCCCACGTGGTGTAAAAAAAAAAAAAAATCCGTCATTTCTCAGCAAACATCAGGAATGTTTTTCCCTTTTTCTTTCAAAAGGGGATTAAGAAACCACCACCACCACCCCAAAGGCGTTATTTTCTAAACACCCCGATCCCTCCCGTGCCTTCTCTGACTCGAACCTTCTTTCACCGGGAGAGTTTAGGTTTGGGCTCACCCTCGTCAGAGGCCCTGCGACTCCCGGGCAGCGAATTGACAAAGCGCTGCTAATTGTCGCCGCCGGATGGGTTTTGGGGGCACTCTTTGCACACGGCTTCCCTTTCTAAGCGATCGTACAAAAGGAAAGTTTGATTTTGTTCTCAGCAAGGGGTCCCTGAATTTATGTTCGCTTCTCGATGCAAATGATATGCGGTGGGACCCTTCGCAATTACTTTTAAAATGCATCGGAGGCAGACACTCAGCGGAGGGAGACCGCCCTTCCCTCTGCCTGGGTGAAAATTAAACTCTAAAGTGCCGGGCTGAAATTTTCAAGTCAGGGGCCCGGGATTGGATCAAATCACATAAACTGCAAAAAAAGCAAGTCTAATGGCGTATAATTGGTTCTGTAATAGCATTACACCAGGATAATAGCCCGTTACGGCCCCCTGCACTATTAAGTGCTTCCCTGGCGGAAAGCCTTTATGATATTAAAGGGGGAATATAATGATATTTTGGTTATTAAATGCGTGTAATTAATTTATGCACCACTGAAAATAAAGTTGGTATTATGACCCACTCAAGATGCATCAAAAGATGCAAGTCAGACAACTGTTGATAAGTTCTGGTGTCTGTGTTCTGTCTAGACTACTGATTTTATTTTGGGACGATGGCTTCTTGGACAGACTACATAAATTGAATATTTTATAAACATTCTAATGCTGTGTTCGGGAGAGCGGTGGGTCGGGTCCCTGCTCCCGGGATCCTGCCCTGATCTTAAAGGCACAGAGCGTTGGAAACAAAAGGCCAGGCTGGCGAGGCGCACCGAGCCAGAGGGCAGCGTGCAGGCGCCCTGACCGGCCTGTAGACACCCTTCCGAAAACGGCGGGAGGAAGGCACCCCTCCGGTCCAGGCAAGTCGGGCCCCTTTTAGGGTCAGCCGGCGCCGGCGTGGGCAAGGAACCGCTGGAAACGGCTCTGTTCAGAGAGGGGAGAGCCGGCCGCGCCAGCTCTGCCAGGGCCACCGACGCCGCGAGTCCAGGTGGCTCGCCTGGGGGGCGCACTCCCGCAAGTCGGCAAGGCGGGTGCGGGGGCCTGCGGGACAATTCCGAGCTGCCGAGAGCGTCGTTTCTGCTTTTTACAGAGAGGGCTGGCTCCCGACACGGCTCTCCAGCCCGGGCCAAGAGGCTGGCTCGCGCTGTCTCCCTGTCTCCCTTAGAGAAGTTCTACTCTCTTGGAGCCTTTGCGCGCCTGGGTCTGCTAAAAGCCCCCTCCGCCTCCCACCTGTCCTACCGGCCGCTCCTTGCCCCGAAGCCGAGACACCGAAGCGAGGTGCGAAAGGCGCACTGTCCGGCTCAGGCAAGATGCCCCAGGCGCACCTGGGGAATCTCTGCGCCGGCTCAGTACGAGCAGCCCAGCGCCTGGAGCCGCATTGGCCCCAGAAACCAACAAGGTACAAGCCCCAGTCTCAGTTCCCCATCCCTGAAAGCGGCCGAACAGACTTCTTGTCAAGGCCCAGGAAGTGTCCCGAGGGCTGGACTGGCTCGTTTTGTGTCTCGGGCCGCGGTCTCCTCTCGCGTCCCCGCTGGTCAGAACCCTGGACAGTAGCTCCGGCTCCTCCCAGGCGGCGCGCTCAAAGAAGCCGGCCCTGGGGGTCCCGCAGGAGCCCTGCGCTGCACCCTGGGGGACCCTAACGACTGTATCACAAGCGTCCAAAGACCGACCTCAATCCTCTCCCGGACCAAATCTGCGAAAGTTACTTGGGACGCGCCCTCAGCTCTCGCAGAAATGTCAGAACTCTCGAGTCTCTTGCCCAATGCGCGGCTGCTGCTCGGCGGCTTCTGCCCGGAAGCGTCCCGCGGTCACCCGACGCCGGCCCGGCCGCCTCCCGGGTGGGACAAACAGCGGGCTCCCGGGAAACACCCACCTCACGCGGGGCTTGGAGCCTGCTCGGGACCCTCGGCCTCGCCTCGGCAGACGTCTCTCCCGGAGCCGCAAGGCCGGGCTCGTTCTTGTTGGCAAAACAGCAAATAAACAAACGACCAAACAACCTTAGAAACGAAAGGCTACCGCAAACTTTGATGACGTGAGCCCCCTCTCTACCGATTGTTTCCGACTCGGGGGGGGCCGGGAGGAAATGACTAGTTTGTTCATTACTCTCCCTCCCTGCCCCCCCAAAAAGGGTTTTAGTCACAAAAAGGTTATTTTTCCTGAATTCTTACGTGGTAAAATGTATTTTCCAATTAACCAAATTTCACCAATCTGTCCCGCTTGGACACTCTGATAATTTACAACCTAAAAGTGTACTTTCTTTATCTAAAGACCAAGGTGACTGCTTTTAATTTTCTCTAACCTCTTTACACTTGATGTTCGCCAGACTCATAATGTTAATTGGCTTCATATACGGATCATCAGTTTAATGAAGAAATAAATCCTGTGTTGCTTTATGTTTTAACAGTGATTGCTTTAATGAGGAATGTGACGGGTTCCAAAATCAAAGCTGCAGGAGACATGGGGGGGGTGTCTCTTATGAGATGGGAAATGCTTATTTAAAGTTAAAACCATGGACATGTAATATTTCAACAAGTTCACACATCCTCCGCCCTCTCCACCCCCACCTCGAGTTCTTCCAGCCTCTGGAAGGAGACAATTCTGTGGTCCTCAGTGTTCATGTTCCCAGATTTTAATTCACAGCAGCCCATCAACTCAGCATTCCCTATAGGAATCATCTTCTAGTTACCGAATAGGGTGAGCACTTTACCTCCAGTCCAGCAGGGCAGACAGAAGACAGAATAGAGTGGGAATGCAACTTTCAAGGTTGCTCACTTTTTAAACAATAAGATAAAGTAGGCAGAGAGTGACACAGACCACCTTCCCTATCCCCCAAGACTCCTGTGCAGATTTTGTGATGGAGGAATCTCCCCCAAGGCCGTATGTCCCCAGCACCGAAAATCTAAATCTAAAACCGGGGCTCACAAAGGCCGACAGCTCCAGCTTAGGCTGAGACTGCTGGTGCCCCAGGCTCTGGTCCTTGAAAATGTCTGCAGGGGATGGGCTGGGCTCCTGGGCATCTCTACATCAATTAATAGGAGAGTAAATCTGCTTTCTCTAATGGGTGTTTGATTTTTCTCATTTTAAGCTTGTTCTATGAAGGGAAAGCTGTTGTTTCAAAAACACCAAGAGTAGCAATAAAATGCTGGGAATTGGATCATCTGTACATGCAAGCCCTGGATTGTCTTTCGGTTGAATTAAGAATCGTTTAAAATTGATTCATGATTCACAACAATGCAATGTGTTGGTGGAGGGATGATGTATGAGACCCCTGTATGATGTTATGTGTGTTTATTTTGTAAGTTCACAGTCTTTACTAAACACTTATTGTTTGTGCATGTTCGGGTATGAAAGATATACTTTAATAAATATATATATATATTTTTTAATTGATTCCTGAAAAGAGTACCAAACTAAAGCCAAGCCCTTGGAACATGGAGGGGTTTTAGGCTTAGGACTGAGGTTTCAAACACCACACAGGGTCTTCATTTCTTATTGCTTGTTCTCATTTAGGAAAATCGGGGAAACATTTGGAGATGTCAACATTTGTGAGCCCAAATATGTGAACATATGTTGGACCTGACAAGTCAGTTGTGCTCGGGAGGGATTTCCCCAACCTCCCTTTTAAAACTTTACTTTAGCAGAAACAATTTCAGTAAATATGGTTTGAATCCATGATGATGGGATAAAAGAGATAAAATACTTCCATTTTCAGGGAGCAAAAATCCACAGTGAATTCCTAATCACGTGTTTGGAAAGGGTGCAGGTGATTTATAGTGCTGTCGTTTTGTTATTAAGTAACAAGAAGCCTTCTTAGCGTAATCCTCGGTGGACATACAGCTCTCCCCAGGCAGAAGGTGCAACATATGTGTGAACGCAGCACATTCCCTACTTGCTGGCAGACCTATTGCCATTTTGCAGTTTTGGAAACTGCCAAGTAAAGCTTGGGTTAGCTAAACACGACAGAGTGCATGATAAACCTAGCAGTTAATTGAAATTCTAGACGAACAGGGGACCATGAACAGAAAATATATACACAACAAGGGATAGAGATGCATTTTATTATCTTGGAAATTCCCCATATGTCACTAGCTTTACTGACATGTAAAAGTAACAGCAGCTTATTAAATGTAAGCCACCGTCTAATAACTTCACCTCTGGTTGACTCTAGATTGAGCCCACTTGGGCCAAAGCAGCTCCAGCCTGGGGAGAATTTGTCTGTGGCTCCCCATCCTGGCCCCATTTCCCTGTTTTGCCAACCTCACTTGCTTATGTTTTTGCATTCTTCAAACTTAATTGCCTGGTTTGTTGAGTAGTACTCAGCCCACCTCTTCAGCTAGAAAACCTAAACCCAGAGTCTTTTAGCTGGATCTGAGGTGTTTGATTTGGTCAATGGAATTCTTTTAGAAACGTAGTTTGCTTGCCTTCGGACTGGCCATGTCCACTTCCCTTGGCCCCGGGCCCCACTCTGCCACAGCAGTCTGCACCAGGCCACCCTCCAATTTGGGTGACCCGCCAGGCTCCTGCAGGCATCCGGCTTTCCTGGCCCAACATAAATTCTGTGTGAGTCCATCATTACTTTCAGGCTGATAACAACTTCTTGTCAAGTACTAGGTTGGGGACAGGGGGTGTGCTGCGGGAGGACAAGTCCACACCTTCTGGAGGAGTGTCAGGATCTAGTTCAGTCCATTTCAGCAAACACGCACCTGGCACCAACACCGTGCTGCTGGCAGAGGACACATACCCAAGCTCCTGGCCTCAGGCCTCCCCCAGAGATTCTCGCTAGGAGAGCAGAGGAGAAACTACAGGAAGAAGTGATTCACTGAACCTCCACTCATGGCCCTGGAGGGACTCCCTCAAGAGCTGCCTCTCAGAATACAGCCCACCCTGGGCATGGGGGATGGGCTCCCATCCTCATGGATCCTCATGCAGCCTGGAATGGAGAAGCCCCAGACTCAGGCTCTGTCCCACAGAGCTCTGTCCCCAGAGCTTCTTCAACCTCTGCACCAGGTTCCAGCTGCATTGAGGATTCAGGAGGCTGGACCGGCCCTCCTCTGGATATGGCCTCCAGATGCATTTCCCTACAGGTTCAAACTCTGAGAGCCCATCATCCAGGACTGCTTTGATGTTTGTACTGGAGCCACTGCCCAGGAGACAAAGCTTTCTTATAAACATTTAGTCAAGAAGTCTAGCTGCTTATTATTAGGATGGTGATGGTGATTTGCTAATACAAAAAAATGAAATCAATCCAAGGAAATCTCAAAGATGACCAAGCTGAAAAAAAGGAGCTCTCAGTCTCTGAATCTAAATGGTCTCACCGATAAACCTCTAGAGAACCTAACTTTAAAGGTCAGCTGTTGGGTGCAGAGAAGTTCCCAAAAAGAACTAAGGAATAGAGCTGGAGAAGAGTAGAGGGCGGGAGATGAAGATTTGATCTGTGAATACAGGTGACTAGTGGAGGAGACGGTCAACACTAGCAGACTGGAAGCCAGACCTCCCCACCCCAAGCCCAGCACTCTTTGCTGCACCCTCTTTAATAAAACATGTTTCCCCTGAAACAAAATGCAGTCAATGGCCCGTGCTAAATGCTCGATAAATGCATGGAATTTAATTGAAATGACTATGGAAGGAACTAAATAAGTTTGCTACATGAATGAGTAGTAAACACCATGAAAGCCTTCCAATCTCCAAACGATTTGAATTATGGCAACAGCTACAGGGGAAGGGGAAGGGGCTTTAAATCGGGTGGGTGGGGGGTCACATTGGGCTCCTTATACCACAATTCCCTTGTGTATTGAGTGGGATGTGCCATGCCTGCCTTTCAGCACTGACCTCTGCTCATCAGTGATCCCTCCTCTCCTCTCCTCTCCTCTCCTCTCCTCTCCTCTCCAGCACCCTCACACTCTTCAACATACTCTCTCGCTCTCTCTCTCTCAAACACCCTCTGTCCTCACACATACACATTGTCTCTCTCAAAGTCTCTCTACTTCCCTGTCTCTCTCTCCTTCCTTTCTCCTTCCCTCTTTTCCTCCCTCACTCTTTCTCCCCCTTTCCCTCCCCCTCTCTCCCTTCCTTCCCCTCTCTGCCCTCCCTCTCGTTCCCCCTCCCTCCTTCTCTCCCTTTTCCCCCTCTCCCTGTCTTTCTCTCCCCTCTCTCTCCCTCCCTCCCCCCACATACAGTAGGCACCGCATAACTGTGATTTTTCCATGGTGATTTTGCTAAACTGGCTTTGAAGGACCTCCTTTGCCCATCTGACCAGCCCCCTCCTACCAGGACAGGCCCCCTCACCAGGAAGCCCATCCTTCAGCCTCCCCACCTCTCTACCTCCTCCCCTCCCCACCTCTCCACCTCCCCACCTCCCCATCTCCCCACCTCCCCACCTCCCCACCTCCCCACCTCCCCATTGTGGGAGACCCTGCTCGGCAGTCTGGTTCTCTCTTTGGGGCTTGGTCAGTTGCCCTCTCGCCCAGCATGGACGTGCACAGCCCGGCTCCTCAGCATGTTCCCTCCTCCTTCCCTCCCAGTGGCCTCAGCCTCCCCAACCTCAGGCCCTCAGAGCTCATTTAGACCCCAGCATATTTACTGGTGTCTGAGCAGGTCTGGAGCGGGTGATTCCCACCTCTCAGTCAGGCGGCCCATCAGCCCGCAGCCCCCCCCTCAGGCCAACCTGGAAAGGGGCAAGACTCGGTGCAACATTCCAGAACATTCTGGGAGCATCCATCATTTCCCTGTCTATCCACTTGCTTCTTAACTCACTTTACAAATAGCTATGGTGCACCCCTTTTGTGCCAGGTAAGGTGTAGGGGATGTACCTGAGTTAAGACACTAGGAGTCGAGGGGGGTTGGCCTGGCAGGACAGCCTCCCGTGGCCATTACAATGGCACTTGCCAAAGCCAGGTCTTTAGCAACAGACAGGCGGTACCCCCGGGAGGACCTCAGCTGTGCAGAAGCTGCCCCTTCACCACCCACAGCTTGGGCCCAACGGGGTACAGCCAGAGAAGTTAGCTCTAGCATCCTTCCCCCCAGCCTCTCTCATTCCCAGCAGTGCAGAGGGCACAGCTGGAGCAGGACCTGGCCTCCAACTTGGCTGAGAAGTAGGAGATCCCCAGCCCAGCCTTCCAGATGTTCAGCCTGAAGCCCACACACCCTTCCCCTCCTTCACCCTTGCATTTCTTCCACAGATGCTGCACTGACAGCCACGTTTGTGCCACCTTGTGCAAGGGAAAAACGTCTTTTCTTTTGCCTTTTAATATAATATGTTTTATATTTATAAACCCTTCAATATAATATATTTGTGTGATTTTTTTTTTTTTTTTTTTTTTTTTTTGCTAATATTATCTCCCCAAATGTGCTGTAAACTCCTTGAGGAGAGCAGGCCAGTTGGGGCTCATGATTACATATTCAGTACTTAGCTCAATGCCTGGCACTTAGTAGACATTCAATAAGCAGCCGTTGAATGCATCAATTAATAAGGCAAGATCTATAGCCCCAGGTCACAGCAGACATAGACACCAACAAGGCATTTGGCTATACGTGCTCAGACCATGAACAGACCACTGCAAGGGGAGCCTGGGGCTGGCCTTGTGGCCTCCACCCTCTCTTGGACAAGGCAGGGCATAAGCAAGAATCGAAAAGGGCCAATGGGCTCATCTCTGCTGTATCTGTTCCTGCCCGTGGCCGATGACCTTAGAATAGTCACAAGACAACACATCGTTTTGCCGAGTGTAAGGGTTTGAAGTTGGCTGGATCCCATAAAAGTAGGCTTTTAAAGCTAATCCATTTCTGTGAGTGTGGACCTATTGTAAGTAGGGCCTTTTGATGAGGTTACTTCAGTTAAGGCATAGCCCAGGGTGGGTCTTAATCCTCGTACTGGAGTCCCTTATAAGAGAATGAAATTCAGACAAAGGAGAGAAAGCCACAGAAGCAAGAAGCTGGAAGCAACAAAACCCGAAAGAGAAGGGAGAGACCAGCAGATGCTACCATGTGGCTTGCCATGTGACAGAAGATTCCAGGATCGCCAGCAGCCGGTCTTCAGGGAGAAAGCATTGCTCGATGATACCTTGATTTGGACATTTTTCTCAGCCTCAAAGCTGTAAGCTTGCAAGTTAATAAATTCCCATTGCTGAAAGTCAGCTCACTTCATGGTATCTGCATTTCAGGAGCTTTAGCAAACTAAAGTAAGGAGCAAGATGGACACACTGACCAGTCTTATAGGAAAACACCATCACGCTTGGAAACCACTTCTCCCTAATCTGTTTCCCCGAACTCTACTCACCAATCCTCCTAGCTCCTCCCCTCTCCCCGCGCCATGGCCTGAAGCTGAATAGTGAAGATGGGTGTCTGTGTCCAGGACCCCTGCCACTACATTCCAGCTCTGTGGCTCTCCACTCACCTCACCTTTAGAACATCATTTTTTCATCTGCAAAGGAGAAATATTTCCCATCTCAGAAGAAGTATGTGCCAGACTATGGGAAATGACAAAATACTTTCCCTTTCATGATACTGAAAAGTGGGGTGAGGGGACACTGAGGGGCAGCCCTTTTGTCTCTGCATTTCTGTCCTTATTCCAGAAGACAATCCCCTCCCTCTCCCCTTTCCCTTTCTCTTCTCTCCCCCTCTCCTCTTCCCAGCCCTCTGCTCAGCCCCCAAAACATTTATCTACTGACAACGTCTATGCTGACCCCTGCTGGGTCCTAGTGACACCTGTGTCCTTTCCTTCCCACTTTGCGTGGGCCATGACCCCTCACTGCCTCCCCATTTTAGTCAGGTATCAGTATTTGGAGTGGGAGGAGGTAGGAAAGGAGAAAGGGTGAAGGGGGGCCTGCCCTCATTTCTTGCTTCATGCAGGGGTCGCCGACCGGCTATCCACCCACAGTGGAAGTGGGTGTGTTTGCCCAGAATCGGTGTTGGTTTTGTTTTGTGTTGTTGGAAGCGGGAGGACCACTGCCCAGAACACAGCTGGCCACAGTCCCGGGCTCGCCTCTGGGGTGATGTCAGTGACAATTTCTGTCTGACATCTGAAGGTATCTGAACTTCCAAACCACAAATAGATATTTTTAAGTAGTGGTTTTATGGCTGACTGCCTTTATATTGTGCTTTTCAGAAAATGGTGTCTAAAGGAAAAATGAAGCAATCAACAGATTAAATCTTAAAATGTTAAAAAAAAGATAAGCCAAAAAAATTTAAATCACCTATCACCCCACAACCTAAAGATAACAGTTATTAACATTTTATTATATAGCTCAGTGATATTTTTATTTGAATTTATTGCATGCATACTTTTTTAAAGAAAAATGGGGTCATGGGTTTTTTTTACTTAATATATTGTGAACATCTTCCCGGGTCATTAAATATTCTTCTACAATATGGTTAACTGTTCTATACATAGTTGGGATATAAGTCCAGGTGCTGTGACATCACATGGCAGTGCTTATCCAAGACAGAAGTTATTTCTCCCTTGTGTAAATCTCAGGCCTGGGGTGGTGGCCTGTTCCATGAAAACGGAGGGGGGTTCTCTTCAACCTGATTTCTCCACCACTCCCAGGATGTAACCCTGTCCCCGTGGTCAAGACGGCTTCTCCCCACATCTGCACACAACAGGGAGTTAGACGAGGGGCAAGGGGCATGGAGGGCATGCCCCTCCCTGTGAGCAGCACAGCCTGGAAGCTTCCCACATCCCCTCTGCTCTCGTCTCATTGGCCAGAACTCAGCCATCTGGCCACACGTCACTGTTAGGGAGGCTTAGAAAACTACTTTGTATCTCGGTGTCCCTGTGCCCAGATAAATGCCAGGGGTTCTGTTACTGATGGGAGGAAGGAGAATGGATACTGGGGGACAACGACCCATATCTGCCACTATCATATTTTATTCAGGGCACAAGTGTGGAATTGGAATACATCTATTGCTATCTTCCTAAGATAAGTTTTCAGTAGAGATATTATTTGATCCAGGAATAAGGAATTATCCATGCAGACTCCTTCCCCTTACTGTGAAAGCTCATTTTTGGCCAAGAGCCACCCAAATATTTTTTTTCTTTTTTTTTTTTTCTTTTCTTCTTTTCTTTTTTCACCCAAATATTTTTTTATTATGGCTTCCCTTCCACCCTGGCTACTCTTCAGTCTCCATCTTTTAAGTAAGGGACCCGCCTGCATGTGTCAGGGAACCTTAACCTCAAGCTGAAACCCACATTCAAAACCCAAATCCCACAGCCCCGTGTCAGCCCCCTCTGGTCAGGGGGTGGCAGAGCTGGAGCCAGGCCGGAACTTGGGGACAGTCTGGGATATTAGATACTGCTGAGGAGGGAGCTCTGGATGGAAGCCTCTGACTCCCAAAACACGCCCTTGGGTAAAGAGGCTGGTTTGGGGCAGAGGTCACGGCAAAACTCTGGCGGGGGTGGGGGGTGGACTGGAATGCTGGGGAGCGGGTCCCCGGACAGCCGTGAAGTCAGGGCTTCTACATTATCCCCATCACCAGGGGACTCCAGAGTCCAGGCCATGGCTGGCCCCCTCCCCAAGGCAGGGCCACCTAGCAGACATGCTCAGGACTCCCCTGAGCCCTCTCGGCTCTGCCTGCTGGGTCTCAGGGGCTGCTGTCAGCAGATGGGGCCCAAGGCCTTTACTGAGCGATCCCCCTGCGCTCCTACCCAAGTCACAGCTCAGAACAGTGAACACCATATGCTAACGCAGATCTGCCGCTGGTGGCGCTGAGGGAGAGCAGGGGAAGGCAGGCCAGGGTGGGGAAGCAGAGCCCGTCCCCGCCTCGCAGCGCAGGTGTCCCCAGCACCCTCTCAGCCCAATTCCTCGACTTCATTTTTTTTCCCAAAAATTGCTGCTGCTGCCCTCAAGTCCCTTGCCGCCACCCAACACAGAATCACCCCCATGGAGTTAGGCCAGAGCCGACAGCTCCCACCAGGTGGCACCAAATTGCAAAGGGAGTCACTCCTTCTGCTTCAGCGGGGCAACGCTGCAGAGGCAGCTTCCAGGGAAGGCGGGAGCCCCCGTGGTTTATCTGGGTGTTCTCAGCCCCTACCCAGTCCCTGGCACAGAGTGAGGACTCAGAAAACGTGCAAGTGTGTACTGGTTAGAGGATGGAGAAGGATAGATGGGTGGAGGGACAGACGGATGGATGGAGGGGTGGACAGGCTGATGGAGTTGATTGCCCACATGGGAGCCGGGCACCCCTTCTGCTTGAAGTCGGCACTGCAGATGAAGCCAGAGCTTGCTCTGGACCACCTCAAGAGCGGGTCTTCCCAGATGCCTCTGCCTCCCTGCTCCACTTGGAGTGCAGAGCCTGGGGGAGGGTCTTAATTGCACAACTTGGTGGGGACTGGTCTGCCTACTGTGCCACAGAAGGAGGTCCCTGGGGGGTGTTGTCACACTCTGCACCCCTTTCAGGGGCAACAAAGGTGAGAGCCCAGCCACCTCCCCTCCTGGCCACCCCACACCCGTGCTTGCTGTTCTCTGCCATCTGGGAAGCGTTCCCCTGGATGTCCCCCAAGGCCCTCATCTCGTCCCATTCTCAGCTCAAGGTCATCTCTTCTGAGAAGACCTTCCAGACCACCACAGCCTGACTCTATCACTCCCTATCTCGTCTCCTGCCTTGTTTTCCCACTTAGGCGGCAACACTTCTCCTGGCGTTTCACTGGCATGTCTTGCAGCAGCCTCCCTGCTAGCAGGCAACTCTGACCTCATCCAGTGCCCAGAACGGCACCCGGGAATGGGGAGGTGCTCCGTGCACTTTGTTGACTGGATGCCAGAGTCTCCTCAACCGGCCCCCAGGAGGGCTCATTATCAACAAGAGGTGCAGCTCCATGCTGAAGAAGCAACTTCGCCTTGAGTAGCCTTCTGACCACAGGTCCTAGAGTCCTCAGCTCTGCACTGATGCCACAGCAGACCTCAGTTCCTTACAAACTCCAGGACAATCCTAAAATATTTTGTTTCAGTTATTGCTGGTTAATGGGCCACAGTGAAATTCCAGTGAGGGTGCACAAAAGGAGATAATTTAGAGTGCCTAGCAGCCCCAGAGCTGCTGATGAGAAGAGCCTGACTCCTCAGCTTTTACTTAATACCCGTGGCTGACCCCAGTGCACAGAAACCCCTTCGCTGATTCGCCCAGCTTTGGCTCTGGCTCTGAGCCACCCCCTGGGGGACACCCCAGGACCCAGGAGCCACGGGGCCAGGAACCTGGATGTGCCCCCGCATGCTCATGGCACAGCTGGTAACTTTTAAAATAATTTCTGACAGTCTGAAAAGCCACATAAAAAGGCACCATGTTGTTTTATCTCATATTTCTTTCATTTGGGGGAGGTTAGGCAGTTTACCATGTGTATGTTGACTATTTTTATTTCTTTTTCTTTTGATTTTTTTTTTTTCCTGGTACTTCTTATTCCATGCCTGTTTTCCTATTGAGAGGGTTCACCTTTTCCTAGTGATTTGTAGATGTTCTTGATGTAATAAGATTTCGATCTTTTGTCTTCTGCACTGCATACGTTCTTCTTGGATGTTCATTGCAGATGTTTTGTGTGGCCTTACTGTGTGTCCACTCACGACAATCCCAACTGGCGCTGTGCAGTTTCGCTTAGAAAACTTCCTTTTTCCACCACATGGTGGCTTCTGGCAAGGCAAGGCTCTTGTTTGGATGTTGTTGGAATGCTGTGCCCTACCCTGGAATTCCAGGGGGTGGGTCTAGTGGAAAAAGAAGGCCCCCATGGCTAGGTCCACGCATCCTTGCTTCTGGGTGTCCAGTCCTTTCCACTGGCTCTCTCCCACCCCCCAAAAGAGAAGCCTTCCTTCCTCCCTGACCCTCACCACCCCTTGTCCTCCCTCCCTCCCCCTCCCAGCTCTGTCCAGCCTTAAGTGAACAGCTCGCTCACAGCTCATGGGATGCTTCCTTTCCCGGCTTCTTTGATTCTTGTCTCTGCTTCAGAGAGGGCTGGGGCAGGGGAAACATGCGTGGGCATCAGCGAGAGAAGTAAGGGGAAAGGAAACAGATGGAAAAACACACAGGGTCCTGCGTGGAGATACACCCTGGCAGATGGTCTGTCTTCTCTTTGTGTTTATGATGTTTTTGACAGAAAGATTCTTGACATTTTGGTGTCCAGGTCTATGAGGAAGAAGTTGATTTCCAACCGGGTCTGCAATCCAGGGCTCCTTCCAGCATACACAGCCAGTCCTCAGAGGGGTGTTTGATGGGGGATTTGAGGAGTATGTGTCAGACTGTGGAAAGGCAGGGGTACATTGGGAGGAGCTGAGACCTCGGGTGATGCCTTGGCTCTCCAGAGCCACATCCCCACTAACTGCCCCTGACCCTTTGGAGCTCGAGCCCAGAAGGAAGGGACAGCCCCTCTCCTGTGGGGTTTCTGACCCAGCCTGAGGCTGGCCCTGGGCAGACAAACACTTGGAGGGGAGCTGAGAGACGCATCCTCGGCGCCTCACGATGTGGGACTTGTCTAGCTCCTAACGACTGCCGTGGGGTTATTTGAAGAAAATGAGTATTGCGTGTGCTTTCAGTTATTCGATCAACAAACAGTCCCTGAGCACTGCATGCGCCAGCCCCCGCGAGGCCAGCCATACCCAGGAGTGCCCTGTGTGCCGGGGTGTCTCCATGAGCACGGGTGGTGGGCTTTGCTGGCCTGCTGACGGTCCAGGCACTCTCGACTGCTGCCCACAGCCTGGGTTCTCTGAAGCTTGATCCTGCCCAACTGAGGGTTCACTGCAGAAGGACGAAGCTTCTCTCTGGGGTGAGGGCCCAGGTTGGGAGCAGCAGGCCCCACAGACCATGGAGTGACAGAGCCGGGGCAGGGGCGAGGCACCGCCTGTCTGACCCCCGAGCCCCACATCACAGACGGAACACTGAGCCAGACCTAGAGCCCAGGTCTCCGGGCTCAGGAGTAGTGCCCGCAGGATGCATCCCCAAGTGGGGGCCAAGCAGCCCCAGGCTGGAGCTGGCTGGGAAAAGTCCCTGGGAAAGGGGAGAAGCGCTGAGCCCGCGGAGGCTGGGAAAGGCCAGGAGCAGGGCTTACGCTGGGCCGACTGCCAGCACCCCCATGCTTTGGACCCAAGCATCCACCCTGCTCCCCCTCACCTGGGAGAGCTCCCTAACTCCTTCTGGACCAGAGGTTCTCACCCAGGGCGAGCTTGCCCTCCAAGGGGCATCTCTGGTTGTCACAGCTAGGAAGGAAGTTGCTAAACATCCTCAGGGCAACATCCCCCATCCCACAGAAGGCCCCAGATGCTGACAGGGCCAAGGTTGACACACCCTGTTCCAGACCCAGCTCCTCCATCCATCCATTCGTTCAACACTTATTTTCTGAGTGCCTACTATGTGCCAGCCCCAATGTCCCCTCCTTTGACACTCCTCTCCTACCCCAGACACTCTTAGACATCCCACCCCTTGGTCCCATTGCCTTCCTCACGCTTTCATTAACCAGCAGACATTTCCCCACACCAGCTGTGAGCCAGGCCTGGGCACTTCAGAAAAAGGTCCAGCAAAGCCCAGCTCTCTGGGCACCTCAAGCCCCCCAAACCTCCTCCCCACCTTTGTATAAACTCGTGCTTCTCCCATCTCCCTTGCCAGAGCATCTCCTGTTTTAGTTGCTTGCTGTGCCATTTATTCCCCCATAGGCCCTTTGAGACAGGTGCCAGAGAGGTGAAGGTGTTTTCCTAAGGTCACACAGCAGGTTGGCCAGGACAGATCAGGATTCAAATGCAGCACTTTGTAGCCTCGGGTGCAACAGAGGGCCAGGACCCAGTCATCTTCATCTCTGGGGTTCCAGCGCCTGGAGAAAAGGTTATTGAATTGTATCTTAGTTGGCCTGGGAACCCCAACTTGGGAGAGGCCTCAGAGGTGAGGCAGAACTCCCTCCACCATTGCCCACAGCCTGGGCATGTCCCCACCGAGCCCTCCTTGCTTCCCACCCCCCACCCCCCATCCAGGATGCCCAAATCAGAGAGCGCGTCTGCTTTCCTTTTTACTTAACTTTGTTTTTTCCTCTCTTGCATAAAATAAATATATCTTCAAGGCAGAAACGTTAAGAAAACAGTAAAGTAAGAAGAAAACCATGACCACACATGGTCTCGCTGACCAGGAAAAAACCATTATTAGCCAAGATGCATTGCCTTCCGGTGTTTTCTCTGCGCCAGGATGTGTAAGCCAAAACTGGAGCCTGTGATAGAGACTTTTGAAACCAGTTTTTATTTTTTATTCAACATTGCAGTGGCCCTCGTGCTACAAGCATTATCTGTGTGGCCTTCTCCATACTCGATGGCTGGGTAAGGAGATGGTCTGGTTTTCACTGGTTAGTTCCCTCTAGATGGATATCTAGGTCACACCTGTTTTTAAATGTTCAAATAGCTTTTCAAGGATGTGCTGCTGGATCTGCTGGCATGGGTCCCTTCTCTCTCAAGTTGGCTTCACTTTGAGTGAACAGCCCCACACCTCCACGCCAGGCCACAGAAGAAAACGTCCTCTTTCTCCACCACCTGGTGGCTTCCTGGCAAGGCAGGGCTCTTGTTCTGATGTCACTGGAACCCTGAACCCTCTCCTGGGATTCCAGGCGGTGGGTCCAGTGGGACAAGCCTGAGGATGGGAGAAGCCTTCCCTTTCCCCTCTCTGCCAGGAGGACCCCAAATCAACAAACTTAGGTCCCATCAAGGTCTACTCACCCGGGACCCCACCCCCATTCCCCACTGTTGCCCATGGGAAGGCCAAGCTTGGGACTGGAGCTGGGTCCAGAGAGCCTCAGGGGAGGCAGAAACCGCCCCCCACCCCAAACCTCCCACCCCCATCCCTATCCCCAGAGCAGGCACGAAGTTGTCAGATCTTGGCTCCACCAGGGAACCCCTTCGGTAAGCTTCATTTCACATTCCTAGCTGGCCAGGCACCCCTACCCTCCACCCACCATCCATCCAGCGGGGCTGCTGGACCAGGGTGCCAGGGCAGGGAGAAGAAGGCAGAAGAGATGTATAACTCTTTGTCCTGCCTTGCAAACCTAGACATTGATCCACGGGAGCTTGGCGATGGCAGAAGCCTCCAATCCATTCATGGGTCATTCAGTAGGTGGCCGGGCCTGGGGGCTGGGTGGTGAGAGCGAGCCTGCCCTGCAGGATAAGAAGAGTGACCAACCCCTTCCCAGAAGCCCCGGGGTCCACTAGTCAACCTCACTTTGCAGATGGGTAAACTGAGGCTCAGAGAGAATCTATGCCTTGCCCAAGCTCACACAGGGTGTTCAGCCCTCTGCAGTGGGTAGTGTTTTCCCTTTCCCCTCCACCATCAGTTAAGTGACGTCCATGCCCAGGTAGCCCGGCAGTTCCCGCTGCCCGCCCTGGGACTCAGTGGCAGCCTCAGGTGTCCACGGTCATGTCTGCGTACTGCCGCAGCACCACCGTCTTCTGCTCGTCGTAGTAGAGGAGGTTGATGGAGCTGAGCTTGATAGGGACGCAGGAGGGGCTGGAGATGTTGTCGTGGACGTTGAAGAAGGAGAGGAAGGACATGAAGGAGGCATGGTTGGAGGCGTTGGTCCGGTGGCCCAGCGGGTACACGCAGCCGCCCTTGCAGAAGTTGACCTGGTAGCCGGCCGGCGAGATGACCCAGCTGTTCCAGCCAATTGTGCGGAAGTTCACGTAGAGCTGGTGCTTCTGGCAGACTGCGGGCTTTGGGGACAGGGATCTCGCGCTCCGCCGCAGTCTGCAGTGGCTGATGGTGCCGCTGGACGGCGGCTGCTGCGCGGGAGGACATGTTTCCTCCGGGGGCAGCCACAGAGCTGGGGGGCAGAATCCAGGGACAGCTCAGCGTGGGAGTCTGGGCTTACCCCCACCCCGTGCTGGCTCCCCCTACCCAGCTCTCACACACCTTCTCTCTTCCTCAAGAGGGACGTGAGAGCGAGCAGGACTTAACTGGAAAAAGACCCCACCCATGGGCCCATCACTTCCTTTCATTCATCCCGCCCACCTAGAGAGGTGCCGGTTCCCACCTCCCCTTACGGAAAAGGAGGTGAGGGTCTAGAGGCGTTGAGTTAGACAACCCTCGGCCTCAGGAGGGAAATGGCAGAGCTGGGCTTTGGACCCAGGCACTCTGGATTTAGGGTCCACGTTCAGAACCACTACAAGGTACTGCCTCCAATGGGCCTCTCTGTGCCTCCGTTTCCTCACTTTATAAAATGCAGGTGCCACCCCACCCACGGCAGCTTTTACTGCTGGCATCATCAGAGAAGAGGTGTGCAGGGGTCTGGGTATAAACACAGCTGCCTCGGGGGCTGGGGGCCTCTCTGGCCAGGCCCCCTCCTGGCCCACCAAGGCAGCCTCCTGCCTGATGCCCCCTCCCAGGGGGCACGTGTCTCGCCAGCCAGGCCCAGGGCCCCTCCCCATCAGGGCAGCTCAGGCAGCCTTACCGGTGGGCAGGGTGGTCTGGACGTCCTTCCTTGGGGGCTCCTGGTCGCGGTTGTTGGTGTAGACCACCAGCAAGGAGTTCCTGTTCTCACTGGGGTCCCACTTGCAGTCGACCCCGCCGTAGCTGTAATTCAGCGGCTTGCCCATGGTTTTCTTGGTCAGGACCAGAAAGCTCCTGGCCGAGGTCGCCCTCTGGACCCAGGAGGCCACCTAAGGGCGAGATCCAGTGCCTCAACAGGGTGGCCCTGGTGCCAGGTTGGCTGGGTTCAAACAGGCTCTTACCAAGTGGCTGTCTTGTGCCTCAGTTTCCCCATCGGTATAAGAGGGATAGTAATGGGAGAGACCCCACAGGCTTGTTGAGGGCATTCACATGGGGCAGATGAACTATTTTTCTTTTTCCCAAACTAACTTTCCCATGAGCGGGCCATTCCCAGCATCCAGCACATTGGGAGATGCCTAAGTGTCCCTGGGGGGCTCAAGCCAGCCTGGCACAGGGTTCCCCTGATTTCCGTCATCTGCCTCTCATCTTCACAATGACTGACACACCCAGGATCTTCGACCAACCTAATGTTTTTCGATAAATCGCCTCACACCGATAACCAAAACTTATTTTAAATGGTCACTTTTTCAGCTTTACCATCAACAAGGATCCTGCATTCAAGAGGATAAACCTAACATAAACACAGCATATGAATGACATTCCAGCGGCAACGAGCACACACGGGCTTGATTTCTAAATACAAGTCCCTCCAAAATAGGACTCAGACCTACAAAGTTTATGTAAGTTTGCAATTATTTCTGAATAAAAAGAAAGAAAGAAAAAAAAAAAAAGAGGAACCAGAACTCCTCAGAGAAATAGCTGATTCCAACCAGGGCAGGGAAAGTCCAAGATGAGACCGAAGCATCTTGTCAGACCAGGGATATGGAAGTGGTGGGAAAAAGACCAAAGACCACAGAGAAAGTCAAAGGGGAACCTGACCAAGTCTGAGACTACATAAGCATCAAAACTGACAATGATATTAATGGATTCTAATCTACTGAATAAAGTAAAATTTCACGAGTACCTCCTGATGTAAATAAAGAAGCAGGGAAAGCACCTTGCAGTGCATGGCAATAATGAATGGAGAAGGAATGATGGCATTAGAAAGCTGCTTGGCAATCCCCATACTAATAACTGACTTGGGCAAAAATGATCAATGAAGGCTAAATCCAGTGGGTGAAAGTAGCAACAGGCTACTTGTGTCATCCCACAAGTATTTCTCTACAAGTTACTTATCGAGCATTTAGGGGTAAAGGGTACCTTATGGGAGAAGGTGCCTGGTGAAGCCCACCTCACCAAGTGGGTCCTTGTTGGCACATCATATCGGCTTCCGATATGGACCCAGTGCCAGGCCTGCTACGACTGCACAGCCTAACCCTAATGGCCAGGAAACCATGGACAGACCCAAATCGAGAGACATCCTGCAAAATATCTGGCATATACTATTCCAAATCATGATGGTCATGAAAGCCAAGGAAAGCCCCCAGAAGAAGGAGACACAGGGATGTGACCACTAAATGCAGTATGTGATCCTAGACAAGCGGGCAGGTAGGGGGTAAGCTGGAGAGGGACAGTATTGGGCCGATGGGCAAAATTTGAAAAAGGGACTCTGTATTAGATAGTATTGTATCAGTGCTAAAGTTCCTCGTTGTGATAACCATTCTGTGGTCACCTAAAAGGTGGCCCTTTTCTTAGGAAATACACACAAAAAGAGGTAAAGGGGCATGCTGTCTGCAACTTACTCTTAAATGGTTTCAGGGGGAAATGGGTGTGTAAAGAAGAGAGAAGAAAGACAGAGAGTAAGAGACAGAGAGAGAGAAGAGACAAGAGAAGGAGAGCTAGAGCAACAAAGGAAGAGAGAATAAGAGAACAAGAGACAGAAAAAAAGGAGAGAGAGAAAATTACAAAGAGAGGAAGAGAGGGAGCACACGCAACTGAGAAAGTAAAAGGGGAGAAACATCAAAAGTTGGTGATCTGGGCCAAGGGATCACAGGAGTTGTCTGTACTTTTCTGTAAGTGTGAAATTAGTCCAAATAAAGACATTTTAAAGAGTAACATTATTTGTGTGCGGACCCTGATTCTCCCACTTTGGGAAACACTGAAAGAGTGAAAAGAGGGTGTGGCAGAGCCCAGGATCAAATCCCACCCTGCAGCAAGCACGCCCACCCGGGGGAGGGGTGCCAGGGGGCCGCCCCCTCCGGAAACTGGAGCGGGATGAGCCTGGGCTCCTGGTGTGTGGGGGTTTCGAGGACGCCCCCTAGGACATAAACGCTCCAGGGGCAGCAGGGGCTCCGAGGGGGCCCTCCATGCGCTGCCTCCCTGGCCCCCAGCCCCTCTGGCCAGACCCTTACCGTGGAGGTGACATCAAACACAAGCCAGCCGTGGGAGGTCAGAGGCAACTCCCGGGCCAAGAGGAGCTTCCCTCGGGCCGACTCTGGGGTGGCCCCCAGGACCTCATGGACTTCCACCTGAGGAGACAACCACGTGGTCGTGAGCTGAGCCCACCTGCCCCAAATCCTTCCAGGAAACTGCTCCAAATCGAGAGGGGAGAGTCCAACTCTGTGCATGGGAAGGTTCACCAGCATCACTGGTAACAGGAAAAAGTGGGAAACTGAGAAAGAACAGATGGCGCATTGGCCTGATGCAATACTTTGGACCAAAAGGATTCTTAACATGGGGAAATGATTCCGTTAAGACACCAGATGGAAAAAAAAAAATAGTACATATAGTATGATCTTCTGTGGGAAAAAAAATACATTCAGAAGAAAAAAAGTTAGGCAGGAAACCCATCTGGGTGTTAATTCTAGTTGCCCATGAGTGGCATAACTATGGCTCTCCTTATTTGTTCTCCTTTGTGTTTTAGATGATTCCCACATTTCCTCCAACCAGCCTGTGTTAAGTCTCCTTGTTGTCTATCTAATAAAATCCAGGCTTCGAAGACCCCAGCCCACCGCAGCTCACTTTCCAAAACCATCTTCCTTTTCATGCTGCCCACATCTAGAATTCCTTCTGTCTCTCTCTCATCCCTGCATCTTTCAAGGCTCAGCCAGGACAGAAACGCTTCCTGCCCTACAGTGAGTGCCCAGTAGACGGTTATGGGATGAACGAGTCAAACACCGCCTCCTGCATGAGCAGTCCCTGTGGAAAATCTCCCTGTCTCCTCACCAGAATCCTCGTTCACTCTGCCGCCAGCTAGCTTGTTGTGAACCTTCTCTCCCTGGTTTCTTGGAGGACAAAGCCTTTGGCTTACTCATCCTTAGAGGATGGACAAATGGCACATACAGTTGACACTCAATAAACATGACTACATGAAAGAGAAAGAGGAAGCAGGGACAAGGGTGAGAAAGGAAAGGGGGTATTTTGGGACTTGCTGAAATTCACCCCAGAAACTCTAAGTGCCCACCCCGTGCCCCATCTATGCCCTCGGCCAAGGTATGGGCATGATGGTGGTCCACGGCACTCCGGCCAGCCCACCCCATCTCCTTCCTTCACAAGGAGTTCCCTGAAGCCAGAGAAACTTCCCTCCACGGATTCTCACCGCCCCCACACATGGCCCACTGGTGTCCCCAGGGGAAATGCATGTCCCAGGTCAAAGCCAGCCGGGCAGGGTCTGCTCACCCGGTGGAAATGTTGGCCCTGGTCGTGGCTGGGAGGTCTGTGCAGATTGCGGAGTTTGAACACGTGGAGCGAAGCTCTCAGAACCTTCTCGTGCTGGCCCACCGAGGACAGGTTGAAGAAAAAGTGGGACTGGTTGATATGCACTGCAAAAGAGCAGGCAGTGAGGGTGAGGAGGGAGGCTGCGGAGACAGGACCCTGGCTCTCACCCGTGGATGGGGGCTAGGGCAAGAGAAGGGGAAGGCCGAGGGGGGATGGCTGGGTAGGCAAGGAGAAGAGGCGGGTCTGGAGGTGGCATTCATTGCCCCGCAAATTAGGAGGGCCTGGCCTCACTCTGAGCTCAGCGCCCCTCCCCTCCGGGTCTGCCTTCCACACTCCAGCACCCCGCCCACCTCCAGCTCCTTGGCCCTGCCTGCGGCCCTGGCTGCCCCACTCACCCTTCTCCTGGAAGCACCGTACCATGTTGCCTCTGAGGACTTCGGGGTCCTTGGTGATGCCGTTGGAGTCAGCCACCCTCTGGAAGAGGTCCAGCATGAAGCTGGGGGGCCTCTGCGGAGGGCCCTCTGGGTGACCCAGCTCCTCCAGCTTGAACAGGTGCCCCATCTCCCACACCAGTGGCTCCTTCTTCCAGGCCTGATCCCCCATTGCCAACACCCCCAGGCCCAGGAGCAGCAGGGTCAGGCCCACCCGGTGCCCCATGGTGACTGTCGCTCCCAGCAGCAGGCAGCGGCTCTGCCCCCACCTTATGTCTGGGTCCCGGTGGACCCGCCCGGTGGGTGGGCACCCTCTGCATCATCCCAGGGAGGCGGTGTGACAAGGGTGGGCCAGGCCAAGCCCTTCCTGGAAGGAAGGAGTGGTTCTGCCCCTGCAGGGATGGAGTGGTGATGCTCTGGGGCCTGGGCCTTCCTGGGTCTGAGACTCAGTTTCCCCATCTTCAAGGAGCTCTGAAACACCTACGGGAGTACCTGATGGGCTGCTAAGGCTATGCGTGGGGTGTCAGCGAAGCGCAGGCCCCTAATACTAATGACAGTGAGGCACTTCACCTGGACCATGTTTTGTTTGACTCCGTTTATACAAAGTGTAAATATAAGTAAAGTTCTGGAGGTGGAACTCGATTAGCAGATGAGTATGGCAGGAGAAGGACAGCGGGATTGAGGGGTGATAGCTGAGGGGTGGGGGGTTCTTTCTGAAGTCATGCAAAGGCTCTAATGTGGATTGTGGTGATGAAGGCACAACCTTGTGATTATACCAAAAGCCGTTGAATGCACACTTTGGATTGATTGGAGGGTATGTGGATCTATCTCAACGGAATTGCTTTTAAAAAAATCCAAAAAGTGACCACGAGGCAAGTTTAATATTTTGTCAGGCCTCCTCACTGTCACTATTATTTTGAATAATAGGGAAGGGACATTGCAATAGCTTCAGGGTTTGGGGCCTCTGCATGACCTTATGGGCCCTGCCAGCAGAGCCCCCTCTGCCTCCAATGCTGGCCCCAGGATCCAGGGTGGGGGCCCCCTAGGAATCGCCCCATGGGCAGAACGGAAGTCCCCGCCGGCCCAGGGGGCGGTCCAGGAACCTGGACTCGCATCTTCCGGGCTTTGCACCCACCTGCTGTGTGCAAAGCCCCTCACCCTGCCATGCCTCGGTTGCTCCATTTGCCAACGGGGGATTAGCTCCTCGCTTGTGGGATGTCCCAGTCACCCAGCGTGCAAACGCACACCCAGCCCATGCATGTGCAGGGAAGGGGGTGGGCTGTCCATCGGGGTGTTGGGCAGCTGGACTTGGTTCCGAGTTCTGCCGACTTTGGCTCTTGACTGTGAAAAAGTCGTCACCAAACTGTCTCTTGTTCCCAGACACTCGAGAGCTTCCCAGTGCAAGAGTCCTGAGCCTGGCCAGCACAGAGCCGCAGAGCTGCTGGGGAGTATCTGGTTCCAGGCCCTTCACCACTGCACCCAGGAGGCAGGGGAGCATCCGACACCCCACCCACCCACATGCACCCCGAGGTGTTGGCAGAGCATCCTCTGAAGTGGGCGGGGAAGGGGCTGCTGCTGGGAGCAAGGGTGGAGTCACAGTGCCTAATCAGCAGGGGCGGGAGCTCTCCTCGGACCAGGAAGCAATTCCTGGATGAAGTCACCGGGAGACCCTTGGCCGGCTAGCAGCGTGGACAACCCCAGGCCATTAGGGCAGAAGCCCCAGGCGGCCAGAAGCTTCTTCCAACAGTGCTGACCCCTCAGGACCCCTCACCCCCAATCAGCCTGAGAAAAAGGTTTGGATGATTCTGATACTCTTAAAAGAAGCAGCAGGATTGTCATAGTGAAGAAAACTCGGGACCTCCGACTCCTAATTTAACAGCATAACTGTCCACTGTGAGCCCAATATGGGCGAGGGTGAGAGGCTCCATTTTCTGTCCCGCCCTTAGGGTCCAGGGGTAGCATTTGGAGGAGCTTCCAGAGCCCACCATCGTCACTGACGCTTTCCCCATTGGCCATCGGGTGACCCGGGACGCACGCAACAGGAGCGGCCATGCCCACAGAGCAGGCACTCACTAGAGGACACGGTGGCTCGATGACAGGGTCCTTGTCATCACGGGACCTCACGCCAGCCCTCGCAGGAGGCGGGACCAGGCCTTTGTGCAGATGCCGAAGCGGAGCTCACACGTGCCCGAGTTTGCGCAAACGAGGAGTAGAGGCAGGATACGAAGCGAGGTCGCTGGGCCCCCAGACCATCTTTTTTACTAAGCCAGATAAGGCAAGGGTCACAAAACAGCTCCCCAGATCGGTGATTTCCAGACTTCCTGATTTTCCGGGCCAGTTTTTTTTTTTTTTTTTTTTTTTTTAATTGAGGACCAGCCAGGTTTGCCAAGCTTTTATTTTGCCAAGTCGGGCATTCAAAAGAACCAGCTAAACACACCCCCCTCCCAAATTCATATCGACCATTGCCATCATTTTGTAAAAGGAAGACCACGTCCATGCCGAGAAATCTCAGGGTCCAGGATGATCGTCTCTAGGAAAAGACAGGCGGCCACCTCCTGCCAGGCGAGCAGGCATTGGCACCTCTCCCGTGCACCGAGGGTACCAGCCTGGCCCAGGAATGTGGCTGGGAGGGGCAACACCATGCCAAGCAGGCATCCAGAATGGTCTCGCCCGTGGGCCAGGAAATCAGGGATGCCGCCAGCGACACCGTCCTCCAGAGCTGGCAGCTGCCACACCAAGACACACTCTGCTTAATAAGATTGTTAAATACATGTATAAATATATGTGGATATGTGTGCATGGATTCCAACCCTGTGAATAAAACAAATGTTCTCCTTGCCTTCCACGCCCAAACCCTATTTCCAGGCTGCTCCTGGTAAGGAAGCTCTGCTGTCCATCTGGTGAGTGGCTTTCTAGACTCACCAACACATATGAATGGACACGAAGAAGAGAATTCCATGTCTGTGTATGTGAGTTTTTAAAGCGTTTTCTTTTGAAATCATTTCAATCTTAACAGAAGAGTGACAAGAACAGTACACAAAATACCCATAGGCCCTTCATCCAGGTTCAACAACTGGCAACATTCTGCCCAATTCTGCGTTCTCACACGCACACATCCAATTTCCCCCTCAAAGTCATTTGAGACATAGCTGCAGACATGATAACTTTCTATCCTTAAATACGTCAGTATATATTTCCTAAGACGAGGACGTACTTTTACAGAACCACAGTCAAATTCAGGAAACTTAACAGAGACATTCTGCTAATAGCTTTACCCATCTATATTCAAATTCAAATGTCAAGTCATTTCTCACACCCCACCCCCCACCCCCACCCCCACCCACCCCCCACCCCCCGCCAATCTGGGGTTTTGCTTTGCATTTCGTCATGCCCTTTTAGTCCCCTTTCACCTAGAATAGTTTTTCAACATTTCTGTGTCTCTCATGACACTGATGTTTTGGAAGAGTCTGGGCCAGATTTTTTTTTTTTTTTTTAAGTTTTCATTTTTTTTCTTAACAGAAACATTATCCTATTGCATGTACCGTTTCACAACAAGCCTCTGCCAGCCATAGATCTTTGAGATATTTCCACGGTGGTAAATACAGATCTGCCGAGTCTATTTTAAACTGCGAGATAATACAAGCAGAGCTGTGATGCTCATCCGTGCCCTGACAGGCAGCAGGAGGCTGCAATTTTAAAACAAGCACCGCTGCTTGTGCTTCCTTGTGTACCTGTGCACAACATGGCTGAGAATTGGAACCTACACCTGGAAATGCTGGGCCAAAGGGTATGTGCGCTTTCTAATTTTTGTTTAAATAGACATAATGAAATGGCCACTCTAAATGCTGCAGAAGGCTGGCACAGCCCTTTCCCAGGGGTGTTGTCCATCTTTGTTATTTTTCCCATAGACCAGGTAACACGCAGACCTTTGAGCATCTCTCAAGCTGCTGGCCTGTGGGTGGGCTCCCCCCACTCTCCTCCTGCACCACCAGCCTTTTCCTTATTGTTGCACAGGTGGTTTTGTCTATTTGGGATCTGACTCCTGTGTCATGGGTCTTGAAGATCTAGCTGTTCTCCCAGCCTCCCGCTTGGCTTTTATCCTGGTTTATAGTGTCTGTGGTTTTGCAGAAGTTTTTAAATTTTGATTAAATGTCTCAATCTTTCCTTTTATACAATGTCCGCATTTTGTATTTTCTTTTGGGGTGAGTGGGTTTTGCTTTCCAAGGACTTTCCTAAGTTTATGCCAAGTCAGTCAAAAAGCTTCTCCTGATGCTTGTGTGGTTTTATTTTCACACTCAGCTCTTTACTTTGACATTTATCTTTATGGCATTATCTACAACGCTCTACCATTCTTAAACGTCTGCCTAGGTTTCCAGAACCATTTATTAAATAATTCATCCTTTTTTCCTCTGGCCCCATGGATCACGTACCAATTTCCCACGTAGATGGGCTGTTACTGTACTCTGCCCTGGCTCGTTGATGTTTGATTTCTCCTACACGAGGACACTTTGCAGATCGCTGTTATTAGAACTCTGCAATCTGTTGTGAACGAGGAGGTGACCTGCTCTCCTGGGTCTTCCGTTTCACAGCATTCGGCCCACCTCCCCCGTCCTGCAGCCCCCTAGCATTTCAGCCGGGTTGGGGGTCCCACCGGGGTCCCATAGGGCAGGGCCTCCTCACCAGATGAGGGATGATGTCAGGCATCTCTAAGGCCCAGCGGCTGAGTTTCTCTGTGGGAAATTCCCTCCCCACCCTACAGTCTCGGCTGGTAATTGATAATTAGCATAATCCCCTTTAATCCCCAGGCGGCCAGCTCCACACCCAGGAAGGCATCCGAATGCCAAGAGGAAGCCGAAACTTCTTCCCAGGAACCCTGAAAGCCCAGCAGGACAGCTGAGAGGGGCAGGGAGAAATCTTGACATTAGCTCTTTGGTTTTACAGGATCAAGGGGAACAGGGGACCAGAGAGGAAACGTGACTTGTCCTGGGTTCCTGGAAATATTAAACGTAGAATTACCATATGAAAGAACTGAAAGCAGGGACGCCAACCAAAACTGGTACACCAGCCAATGTTCCTACAAATACTGCATGATTCCACCTAAAGGAAATGTCTAGAACAGGCAAATTTATAGAGACAGAAAGTGGAGCAGAGGTTCCCAGGGGTTGCTAATCTTTCCCAATCTTCTACTGCATGCTAGTCTTTTTTCTTATTGTTCCATGGGTGCTTTTATATATTTTGGATACAAATCCAAGAGGATGGCAAGGGCAGAGGGGACAAGGAGATCTTGCTTAATCGTCCAGAGTTTCTGTTTGGGGTGATGGAAAATTTTGGAAATAGTGGTGACAGTTGTTCAACATTGTGAATGTAATGAATGCCACTGAATTGTACCCTTAAAGGTGATTGAAATGGCAAATTGCATGTTAGATCTATTTGACCACAATAGAAAAATGTAAAATAAATAAAAGGGACTCTCATGGGCCTCACTCCATCCTGCTGCTGAGTTATCCCACATCCCTTTTGTGCCAGGCTGCCGCCGTCACCTCCCCGGCAAGTGGGGACAAAAGTCACATCTTTCTCGTGAGGCTGTACGTAAGGTAATATTTGGAAGTGCTGATGGCAGCACGTGCCACATGCTAAGACTTGCATAAGCGTTTGCTGTTGTCACCAGCTCATCATCGGCACCAGAGTACTGAGCATCTCCCGTACCTGGTGCTTGGCCATGCCTGGACTTCTGCAGGAGTCTGACATGGTCTCCTCACAGGCAGAGCAGACCAATCTTGGCTCTTCAGCCCCTGATATCCTTCAAAATGCAAAGCTGATCACTTTGGGCTCCCTTTTACTCTCAAGAGAAAAGTTGGTCTTTGCTGTGGTCCTGTACAGGGCCTGTGTGGTCTACTCAGACCCTCTGTAACATCTTTCCACATGCTTTCCCCCATCTTTGCCATTCCATGGCCTCCTTTCCCCCTCACTGTTCCCATGCTGCCCCTGCCTTGGGGCCTCTGTGCCAGAACTGTCCCCGGCCTGTCTTCCATCCAGCCACCTCCTGGAAGCTCGCAGTACACCAGCCCCTTCCCTTCTTGGCACCTTCTCAGTGTGTAACTCTCCCACACTGGGGCCAACCCCACACCTCTTTGCGCTGACACCTTTTTCCCCAGCCCCCACCTGTGGCCAGCCCCAGAGCAGGTGCTCAACAAATCTTTGAGGAGTGAAGGAATAAACCCAGGATTTGGCTTCTGAACAACCCCTTTGGAACACCCTTAGACAAAGGTGCAAGCACCTCACCGATTCGTCCTTGGACAGACGTCCAGGCACGTCACACGCAGTCCTGCCTCCCGCAGTCCCCACGCAGGCGAGGTGAGGGGCGACCTGCCGGCCTGGGGTCAAGGAGCAAGGCAGGCGTTCCGGAAACCCTGAGGCACCTCACTCAACGTCTCTGGGCTTCCGTCCACCCTCAGGCACCCCTGCCCTGCTCAGCCGGTGGCTGTGGGGAAGCCTGGGGGGCAGGGGAGTGTTCAAAGCATGAAGTGCTGTAAGGCCAGACCCGTCAACAGAGGATGTGGAGACCCCACTTGAGGCACCCCCTGGCCTGGGCAGCATACGGGTGAGTGGGATGCTGAGCCCTGCTCCCAGCCAGGAAAGGGGTACCCAGGCCCCTAGTGGCAGCTGCCAGGGAACCGAATTTCCCTCCCTGGGGGACATCTGTACTTTGCCCACTGGGGAGAGAAAGGTTTGCGAGACTCTGAGAAGGGAGGTTGGGAGAGAGCTCTCCGGACCTCTGACTGGGGGCTGGGGGAAGGCATGTCAGGGGCCGTCTTCATCCCAGCAAGAGAAGGTGCCAGAAGTTGGCTGGAGGCACTGAGTGCCAGGGCAAGGCTTGCAGGGGACGGAGCTCAGCAGGGCGCCCCCCCCCTCCCATTACCCTGGACGGCTTGATTGGCAGATTTTCTCTGAGTCGTTTGGCTTTTCCAAAGAAGAACCCACTAATCTCCTGCTGGGAGTTAAGCCTGGCCACTGGGGTTCCGGCCCAGCTTGGAGATGGCCGCTTGGATCTTGGTTGCCCCATAGCCCTTCATTTCATTCCCATGTTGCCAGCCTCTGCCGCGCCTGGAGCCCAAAGCCCGGAGCTCCCCAGGTTCATTTCCCCAGAGGACAGACGTCGGGTTTGCTACTCTGGGCGGCAGGAGGGGATCTGGAATTGCCTGAGGCAAGGCCCCTGTGCATGGCTCTTGGCAAGTCCAGGTGGCCCTGATACCTGGGTCTTCCTGGCCCTGGACAGGGGCTCAACAGCCTCCCCATCACCTCAATCGTGTTAGGTATCCGTGCTCTTTCTGCGTGCTGTCTTTTGAAACCCTGTTTCCCCTTATGCCTCCCCACCCCGTTCCCTTTGCCCTATGGGTTTCCATCATGGGAAATGTGTGCTGACCTCGCTCCTTCTATCTGGGATTCTCTGATTTACTCGCTAAGATGCTATTTTGCCTTTAAGAGCATTTCTTAACTTCTTTGGGCCTGAGCAGCCACATCTGTAAGCCAAGGATGTGGAATTGCAGGAATCTTTAAGACTTGGGAGGACAAGCTCTCATTCATTGTAGGACAAGCACGTGGAGAGGGCAGCAGGGAGCAAAAGCTCTCCCAGAAGGAAGGCTAAACGTCTCTGAAAAGAGGGAGAGGAAACCCCTTCCTGCAGGCTCGGATGCCTGCTCTGCCTAGCCGCGTGGGCTGCCCGCCTCCTGCAGCGCAGCCTCCTGCTCCCTGTAGCTGGCGCCAAGTGTGCACGCATGGCAGGTGCGGGCGACCAGGAGCCGGGAGCCTTTCCCCAGCCCAGGGGTGGGGGTGCGGAGACCTTCCCAGATGCTTTGGGTTTCTTCCCAGCCTTAAAAGGCTGTTTTGTTCTGAGTCACCCACAAGTCCCTCAGCTTCCTCCAAGACCTACCGTGTCATGCACCCCCAAGCCCCTGTGGGATGGTCCTCTTCAGATTTCACTTTACCACTGATTTAATAGTGAAAAATATTTGGAGGGTCTCTTCTGGAACCTTCCTCTAATCATCACCTGTCTGCTCTGACACCCCACAAAGAGAGAGGAGAAAAGTTATCACATCCCCTTAAGCCAGAGAGCTGGAACTGAGACCCCCTGCAGAAAGCTGGGGTCCATTGGGCACCTGCAGGAAAAGGGGAGCAAGAAAAATGCTGCCCCTCCCCCCGGCCTAAAAGAACCCCACAAAACCCAGGGCTCTGAAGTGGAGGGTGGGGTGGGGAAAGGAAACCTCTTCCAAGGGAAGCTACAACACCCCGCTTACATCCCCCACAGGTTTCCAGTCCAAGTGTGCACAATCAGTGAGGGGTTGAAATCCTCAAGCCCAGAAATTAACATGAGCATTGGATGCAGTTGGCTGAGACCTCAGACAACCTGGAAGAAGCAAATGCAAAACCAACCTGGAGGGAAAACTTCCGTTAAAAACAGTTAAGGGAGTGGATGCGGTTCAAGCGGTTGAGGGCCTACCTCCCACATGGGAGGTCCCGGGTTCGGTTCCTGGTGCCTCCTGAAAAAAGAGCAAAAATGAACAAGCAAACAAACGAAAAAACCAACCTAAGGAAGCTGATGTGGCTCAGTGGTTGAGTGTCTGCTTCCCACATAAGAGGTCCCAGGTTCAGTCCCCGACCCCCGGTACCTCAGAAAAAACAAAAACAAAAAGCAAAAAACAAAAAACCCACAGCTGATGAAGGGCTACATTTGCTGGGCAGGCCAGGAAAGCTCAGCTTTGGGAGCCATTGGATTAGTTCTTGGCACCCCTTCCAAAGCCCATCCCCAGGGGAGTTTGGAGCCAGTCTGCGCCCTCACCCTGAGTACCTGGCCTGGTCTCGGCTGGAAAGACGGATGTGGGAGAGTTCTCTGAGGTGCCCCCCTCCCAGAATTTGCCCTCCAAGCAAACAGCCTGGGACAATGGAAGAAGCATAAAAAGCTGTAGAGGTGGACAGGCTGAGCCAAAGGCCTGCCGGCTTCAAACACCCAGGAGAAGGGGGGTCTGTCTCCTAGGAAACAGAGGGGACAACCAAACTCCTATAAACAGGGGACATGAAAACAACTAGCAAGCAGAAGCCCAGGACAAGACACAGGCCCAGGAAAACCCCACAGATTGCAGGTGCCCTTGAGCAGACCTTCCTGATGGGAGGGCTGAAGCTCAAGGAAATCTCTGTCCTCCACCAGCTGGTTACAAAGCCAAGACACAGACATCTCAGGGAACAAATCCCTAATTTAATATATGAAAATATTAAAATGTACAGTGTGCAACAGGAGAGTAGAAGACAAAGAAATAGGAAAGAATGATCCAGGCATTATTCTAGTGGGATGAACTTTAAACACAAATTGCATCACTGTCAATTTCTGGTTTTGCTACTGTAGTATAATTACATAAAACATAATCATTGGGGTAACTGGGTGAAGGGTACATGGAACTTTCACACTATCTTTGCAACTTCTTGTGAATCTACCATTATTTCAAAAATAAAAGTTTTACTAAAAAGTTATATCAAAAATGAAAATAATGAAAAATTAAAAAATTTACGTCAAGAAAAATGAAAACAAGCAAAGTCTGCACTGAGTATGAGATGATGATTTAAAAATTGCAAAAACACACAAGGGAATCAGACATAAGTAAAAATTAACAGGAATACCAGACAAGAGGATTAGCCTTTCTCTATCCCAGCTGAACTTGAGATAATACATTACGAAAAAGTTTATAAAGTAGGAAACTTTTAAATGATTGAAGAGACTAGAAGCCATTTGAGAAAGGGCACTTTGAAAAGATGAGGTAAGGGAAAAATAAAGTATTTTAAAAAGGAAAAAAGAATAGTTGTTGAAATTAAAAACCCAATAGGCTGGTTAAAGAGCAGGTTAAATGGCCAGGAATGTTCACAGCACATTCACATTCACAACTGCCAAAAGATGGAAGCAACCCCAGTGTCCATCAACAGATGAACGGATAAACACATTATGGTACATATAGATAGTGGAATTTTATTCAGCTGTAAAAAGGAATGGAGTTCTGATGCATGCGATGACATGGATGAACAGGGAAGAGGTAAAAAGACAAATGTTGTATGAGCTTGTTAATAAGAAATATCTCAGGAAATTCATAGAGACAGGTTATGGGGCTGGGGTGGGGGTGGGATGGGGAGGTGAGCGGTTGCTTAATGGGTGCAGAGTTTCTGTTTGGTGTGATAGAAATATTTTGGTAATGGATGTTGGTGAGGGTAACACAACATTGTCATGAATGCCATTGAACTGTATACTTTAAATTGGTTAAAATGGAAAGTATTGGGATGTATATATATTACTAGAATAAAAAGTAAAAAATACATTTATATATCAAGAACCCATCCAAATCTATCAAAACAAAACAAAACAAAAAAACAGGAAAAACAAACAGGAAAAAGAAGTGACCAGGAGAGGAAACCCATATGAAGAAGTGTTCAATGTCATTCATGAACAAGAAAACTCAAATTAAAATTAAGATCAAGATGAGGTTTTATACTAATTTGATGCCCCCAAATTAAGAAGCCTGACAGCATCAAGTGATGGTAAGGAGATGAATCGGGAGGATTTCTTCCACATTGCCTGGAGAGGAGAAATTGGGTACAACTGGTACAATTCTAATCCTGCTCATATATCCAAGAGAAAATCTGATTTGCGTTTATCAGGAAATACATTGTCAAAGAAAGTGCACCAGGCAGTGAGAAGCACGCAAAGCTAAGGGCAATGGGAAATAGCAGCAGAGCATCTGGGGAGAGAAAGGAAGGGGGGGCAAGGTTTATCACTTGGAATAGCCAATATCTGAAGTTATCCCCTCCCCTGCCTTTTTTTCCTTTTCTTTTCTTTCCTTGCAGTGTGACTTGTTCTGCAATCCCCAACTGCAAGACTAGCTTCAAGGCAGTCAAGGTAGGGGAGAGAGCAGGCAAGGAGCAAGGATGGAAGTTTGGTCAAGACGAAGAAAAATAATCTGTCCATTCCTCCTTTTCAAGAAAAACACCAAGTTTGTCACTGAACAACTTAGTCAATGGGCTTAGTTTTGGTTTCTTTGGTTTTTTGGTTGGTGGAGGACAAGTTGAATCACTTGTTGAGAGGTAATGGCAAGAGTCAGTTGTTTGAGGGCCAGGCATCTTAAAAAGAGGGATGTCTGGAAGGAAAAAGAGAAATACTAATTAAAAGGTTGTATTAAATTCTAAGAGGTTAGAGGATGAATCTCTGTGATGCAACCCGGCTCCTTGAGTTTCTTGAAGCTAAGATGAGATGCTCTGGGGGATGTGGCTCAGGGTCATGTTTTTCTCTCAGATATGGGTGACGTGAGCATTTGACCAGACATCATTAGTGGCCCAGGTACAGCTCATCCAGGAAGAAACCCATCTATGCCCGGTCTGCTGCAGGGTGGAGTTTTTGAGGGATATGTCAAGGCGTCAGGCTGGAGCACACAGTGTTTTTTTCAGATCCTGGGGAAAAGGCCAGCTCCAAGGCAACTTGGAGTCTCAACAAGGCTTTGGGCAACCAGGTTTTAGTTTTCCATGACACTGAGCCAGGTTCGAGGGAACTGGGAACCATTAGTTTGGAGAATTGTAGCCAGACATTGAAGGAAATGAGAAACTGGTAAGGCTTGGCAATGTGTGCAAGATGACGGGACCCAGTCCAACTCATAGGGAGGTCACAAAACTCTTAGTTACCTGGAGGTTATAAAAAGGTGTAAAATAGGTCAAACATAATGAACAGGAATAGAATCTGATCACCCACAGGAGTGGGCTCCAGTTTTCTATTGAACTTTCTCTCTGCAGACACATTTTGAGCAAAGATAACCCCAAAGAAAGATTTTCTTTGATTATAAAATGAGGCTAGTTTAATTAGATTTGGCCTGATTATTGACACAGGCATGGCAAGAAAGGTGATTCATCATAAAAGCTGTAACGCAGGAAGGTCGAGCCCGGGAAGACTGACCAAATACTTTGATAGTCCAAAGAAACCATGTGGAGAGGCCAGCAGCAATCACACTATTTATTTACTGACATGTCGCAATGACGGCCATCCGGCAGCAGCCACCCCGTACAGTGGGAAGACAAAGATTATACAGGGCTAGACAGCACAAAGAGGGGGCTTAACTAATGCATAGGGCAGCTCGAGGGTGCACGTAGCCTGGTAATTATAAACAGTAAGAGGCCGCCCGTACACAACAGTGGAGGGCACACGTACACAGGTTAATGATTATTATGCCCAGGGTCCTGTGTGTGTTGTAGTGGAACCTTCCAGGATAGACTGCTAGCCAATTCCACCCCACCCTTTCCAGTAATCTACACAAATAACTAGTGGGATGGGGAAGTGGACATTTCATGTCCCTACACAAGCCTTTTGAAGTTGCTTGGTTGAACGTTTTTATAAGGAATCTCAGATTAGACTTTTAAAAGCCTCTTCAGGCTAGAAAGCCAAGCCGTGAACCAGATTTGGGTGACTCGCTCTCTCTTTAATCCCCCCCCCCCCCAATCATATGATTCTTGGGTCTGCCAGGAAGTGACCTTCTTTACTCACCTATAAGGCAGGTAAATACCAAGCTGGTTTTTCCAAGAGAACTTTGTAAGCCTTAGCTCCATAAAGTCCATCTTAGTTCCCAAAAGTGTCTTAGATCCTTAAAAAACAAAAAAACCTTGGGTATATGGCCAATGTTTCCAATTATATCCTGTTAATAAGGAGGACAGATTCTTATTGAACCCATGCAAATAATTATATTACCCTGAAAATAAGAGTACTCAAGAGTTGCTGAATTGGGAAGTGGATGTGGCTCAAGCAATTGGGCACTCATCTACCATATGGAGGGTCCTGGGCTCGGTTCCCAGGGCCTCCTGGTGAAAGGGAGCTGGCCTGCATGGAAAGCTGGTGCAACAAGATGACTCAACAAAAAAGAGACATAGAGGAGAGACAGTGAGAAACACAATAAAACCAGGGAGCTAAAGTGGCTCAAGCAATTGAGTGCCTCTCTCCCATGTTGGAAGGTCCCGGGATCGGTTCCCAGTGTCTCCTAAAGAGAAAACGAGAAAAGAAGACAAGCAGACACAGAAGAACACGCAGCGAAATGGACACGGAGAGCAGACAGTGAGAGCAAGTAGTGGCATGGGGCGGGAGCGGGGGGGGGATAAATAAATAAAATAAATCTTTAAAAAAAAAGGAGTTGCTGAATTCTGGTGGGATTGAACAAGGAGAAAAAGATAAATGTTCCATTTTTGTTTACAAATGTTTTGAGCTAAAGATCACTCAAGGTAAAAGTGCAAGTGGTTCCTTATATCCAGGAAATAGAACATTCAAGCATTAGCAAGGTTTTGAACAAAATCCCAAATCATCCTTTTATCAGACCTTTCCGTTCTATGTAGTTGCTTTTTCGTTCTGCTCAATCTTGTCTGCTTTTCCACTAGAGTTCTTGACTCAGTCCAGTGGTATGGTCTCCGAGTTATTTAAACAATGTCATTAGAAGCCTGTGCCTGGGAGACCCTGGCCTTGTCCTCTACATGGGTCTTTCATTGCAAGCACCTTGAGGGAGGTATCAGAGTAAAAGAAAGAAAAAGAAACTACTTATGGGTGACAAAAGATTTAAAGTGGCCATGGTTAACTTATTACTGTCTTACGAAAGTGAAAGATCTGACATAAGCTGATCATAAAACCGTGCAACTGATGAGGAAATTTGGTTGTTTCTGTGGGATGTAACTTCTTAAAGAATTACTGAAATTATAATCAATTTTATTCTGTTGTTGTCTGATAGGTAGAGTAGCACCGGGACAGACATGGAGATGGGGGCACTGGTAAATACCTTGGAACTTGATATCATTTCTGAAGTATTAATATGAATAATGTGTCCATAAAAATTTTACCTAGGAAAAGTTAAGTGTGTCTTTTAATTTGGCAACACTTTCCATGTGACTCAAAACATATCAAATAAACCTACTTCTCCCACCTTTCTTTTTACAAGGTGAAAGAACAAATCCTTTGTGATTTTTCCAGGGGCCCTGTGGAAAATCCCAAAGAGAGTTTGAGATCAAAAAGACATCATTTAGGATTTGGTTTGGGGAAGGCAAAATATCAAAAGTTGCCAGAAGGTTTGAGCACTTGATTAAATAGGACGATGTGTCTCAGTGAAGCAATACTTAGCTCTATTATTTAACAAAAGTGATATTATAAGATTTTTAAGTTAATTATAGGAGGTAACATGATTGTTTAAAAAAAAGCCTCAGTTCTTTTAAAAGTGAAAAGACTCGATTCACTTAAACAATCAAGGGCATGAGAAATGCAACATAAGCACAGGAAATTATTCTAAGGGTAAGGAAAACATTTTACAACCCCTTATTAAGAACAGACCAATAATCCAAGAAAATGTTGTCATTTTAACAGAGAAAGAACCTAATTCTAGTTTTGCAGCAATGTTATTTGATACTAAAGTTCTTTTTTGAAAGTATTACAATTTCCGTTTCTTTAATTCCTGGGATTTTAGATGATTTAATTTATATACGCACTAATTTATCTTTAAGCCAATTTGGATAGTGTTCTATTAAGGAATTTTATAAGTTTTGGGGTAATGCTATCTGGAGGTAGGAAAATAGCATACATATATAACATGTACATACATGGACACAAATAGAGTCTACAGCTTCAATTGTTAAATGTTCAGCTATGTTAGACATCAACACAGAAATACAAAACACTTGTTTATAGAAAAGAACTGGCTTTCTGTCCTTGTCCCACGCTTATATTTTTACCAGAATTGGCTTCTGGCAGATGAGATGAGTTGAGGTTACCTGTTTAATCTGAGGGCTAAAGCTTCCTAATATCTGTGGAAGACACTTTTAAGATCTTGTTTACCCTGATGTGTAAACTTATGGGGATGTGGACTAAACTTTGGGCAAGGGACCCCTCAAAGAGAGACCAAGCAGCTGTCTGCTTGTCCCCAAGGTCCATCTGAGTAGATAAAATATCCAGTCTGTTTCCAACCAGTCTGGGTACTTTGGGGACCTCCGAGCCCCTGGACAGCCCCTGGACAGCCCCTAAAGGAGAAGAGGGAATTATAGGGACTGGGGGAGTGGGGAGGAAGATTCAAAGGAGCTAAAGGGAAGGTTGGAGGTGGTAAAAAGAAGGCAGGAGGTCTTGAATGAGCCAGTTTGGGAAGATCACATCAGAGTTCTGAGGAGTCCTGGACAAAATCGTGCGAGAAACAAATCAGAGTTAGCACCCTAATCACAAAGCATGCAATCAGCTGGGGTTTTCCCAGGCGAAGTGCCAGAAGATTGGGAATTTCCCAAAGTGAAGTGCCAAAACAAAGACCAAAATTCAATTAGAATCTCCACAAAAGAGGACGATCAAAATCTTCCCTTGCCCAAAATGCTGGTTTTTTGAAAAGACGAATTAAACAAACCAACATTTGGCATGATGACCAAAGTGAAGGGGGGTGGGTACAAAAACAATCTTAGAAATATAAAAGGAACATAATTGCAGATACATCAAGTTTCAATAATAATTTGAGAATAAGGCAAATTTGTTTATGCCAATACATTGGAAAACTTGGACAAAATGAAAGGTTTTCTACAGAAATATAACTTAACGAAAGTAGCATAAGAAGAAACAGAAATCCAGAATAGATTCAAATCAATTTTAAAAATTGGAGTCAGTAGTTAAAACTCCCACAAATACAGTTATAAACCAAGTGGGTTCTTCCAAAATTTCAAGGAGCAAATAATCTTATGCAAATTGCTCCAAAGAGTTAAAAAAGTGGGGGGAGGGAGGAAAGCTCCCCCAACTCAACATATGAGATGAGACCTGTATAACTTTGAGTCTAAAACCAAACAAGAACAGTGTAAGAAAGCAAAATTATACCCAAATTGCATACAACTATCCTACATAAAATAGTGGCAAACTGAATCTAATAGGTATGTATAAAACACGTGATGAGGTAGGATTTATCACAGGAACACAGTGAGGCCTTCATCTTCGACAATAGAGCAGTGCAGTTCACCACTTTAAAAGATGAGAGGAAGAAATCAAAACCCAATCATCCCACTGAATGCCAAAAGAGCATTTGATACCAGTCAACACCCATTTATGATAACAGCTCTTAGTGAAACCAGAGAAGAAAATGCCCTTAAATGCCAGCTATCAGAACCGAACACAAACACAAGTAATAGTGCAACGTTGACATTTCTCCCTGTAGAGCAAGGAATAAGAAGATTCTACAAAGGGAAATCAAGCGAATTGACAGATAAAATAGAGTGAATTGGAGCTGGTAAATACATCAACTGGGAATAAAAGGAACTGAAAATAGTATTGCTCAGGCCTCCTTAGTCATTAGGGCTTTGCAAGTCAAAGCCACGATGAGGTTTCACTTCACACCTGTAGGATGGCCATAATAATAATAAACAAATGGAAAATAGCCAGCACTGGCAAAGATGTGGAGAAACGAACCTTCCTGGCACTGCTGGTGGGAATGTTCAATGGTGCAGCCACTTTGGAAAAGTTTGGCAGTTCTTCAGCAAGCTGAACAGAGAACTATGATATGACCCAGCAATTCCACTCATAGGTCTATATCCCCAAAAGAATTGAAAACGTATGTCCACACAAAAAATGTTCATAGCCTCTCTATTCACAAGAGCCAAAAGGTGGAAACAACCCAAATGTCCATCATGTGATGAACGGATAAACAAAATGTGGTATATCCATATGATCACATATTATGCATCCATTAAAGGAGTGAAGTTCTGATACCTGCTACAACATGGACAGACCTTGGAGATAGGTTGAGTGAAATAAGCCAGACACAAAAGGACACATATTGTATGATTCCATTTATATGAAATACCCAAAATAGGAAAATCCATGGAGGCAGAAAGCAGATTAGTGGTTGCTCGAGGCTGGAGAGGAAGGGATGGGGAGTGACTGCTTAATAGGCAAGGGGTTTCCATTTGGGGTCATGAGAAACTTCTGGAACTAGATGTTTCTAGTTGTGCAACTTTGTGAGTATACTTAACACCACTGGATTGTACATGTAAAATGGTTTGAAATGTAAATTTTATAGTATGTGTATTTTACCACAATAAAAATAAACACAAATATTAATTAAAATGGGTATTACCCAAAATATGATAAAATCTACAGAGACCTTTGAATAAATCTAACAAAAGATGTGTATGAACCTTTCTTGCTGAAAGTATCAAACTGCATTGAAGGACAGAAAAAAAACCTACAGAAATGGAGCAGGGTGCCATGTTTGACTAGATTATTCCACATCACAAATACAGAAATTCTCACTAAATCTACACATTCCAGGCAATTCCAATCTAAACCTCAGCAACAGTTTCTACAGAATCTGAAGAGCTGATCTTAAAATTCCAATGGACAGGGAAACGGATGTGGCTCAAGAGGTTCGGCATCCGTCTACCATATGGAGAGACCGGGGTTCGATCCCCGGTACCTCCCGGTAAAAAAAAAAAAAATTCCAATGGACACAAGCCAAGAAAAGTCGGTTTTGAAGAAGGAAATGGTGGATTTTCTATTCCACATCTCAAGACTTATAATAATGCTATAGAAACAGGAACAGGATGGTATTGGTGCCGGATAGACAAAGAACTTAAAGCCAAATATGCATGTGTGTATGTCTGTGCATAGGTATGTATGTGTGTACATGTGTGATCTGAATGAGGGAGCAGTACAATTCATTAAATTGTACTGGGTCAATTGGCTCAACTTGAAAAAAATAAAATTGAGGTTCTACTTCATATCCTTCACAAAAATAAATTCCACAGAGATGGAAGAACTAAATCTGAAAAAAATGGAACTTTAAACTTTTAGGTGAAGATATAGATGACACTGGGGAAAAGGGGTGATTTCATGAACTTAATATAATAGGTTCAAACCGTAAATCAAAAGAATGAGAATGAAAAATGCCCATGATAAAAGGAAAATGCAGTGGGGAGCGGATATAGCTCAAGTGGTTGAGTGCCTGCTCCCATGTATGAGGTCCTGGGTTCGATCTTCGGCACCTCCTTAAAAAAATATATGGAAACTACAAGTCCTTTGGAGACAGTATTTGCCACTCACAAATACAGGATTAGCGTCTAGAATATATAAACAAGCCCTAACGTCAGTCAGAAAATAAAACAGAAGGAGGCAAATGATATACACAGGCAAATCACAAAAATGGAGCCTGAATAATTTTTTGAGCAAATGAAAAGATGCTCCACCTTATGGTAACCAGAGGAATGGAAAATAAAACAAGGAGCTACAATATCACTATCTACCATTTAAAATAAAAAAATTTTTAAAAATGTGTATATATATATATTTTAAGTCTGATAGCACAAAGTAACTACTTAAACTTGGAGAGTATAACAATTGTGGGAACATTTTGTCATTTCCTAGGAAGCTGAAGGTGCAACCTCGCATCTAGATGTCTGTCCTACAGAAACTCTTGCAGGAGGAAACAGGAACCATGGTTGTGCCCTTTTTGATGATAGCAAAAAAGTGTAGCCACCTGTCCGCCAGGAGTGGATTAGATGGCAGTGGGGTATCATCCAGCAGTTAAAATTAACAAACAAGGACTATGTACTACCAACATGGAAGAAATCTCAAAAACAGTGTGTGTGAAAAAGCAAGTTGCAAAAAAAGAAAGAAGAAAAAAAAAAGTACCTTATTGAGTATATTTTAAAAGTTTTACCAAACAGTATTATTTTCTGCATGGATATAGACACATACAGTCAAAGTATAAAAGCACACCTGGGATGACTACCTATCAACTTCAGAAGAGTGGTTATTTCTGGGGAGAGAGGAAGTGATAAGGGATGGGGATGGGGCTGATGGTTAATTTTTGTCACATTTATTTCTTTAAGGAAAAGGATCTGAAAGTAACTTTTTTGTTTGTTTTATTTTCTGAAACCATTTTTTGCATAATCTTGATAGCTGCCAAATTTGGGTAAAAGATGCATGGATGCAATATCATAATGTAAAAAAAATTACAGGTCCCTCCATGCATCTTTCTGCCTTCATGAAAGAACATAAACCTAAAAGGTAGTTAACTGAAAACCAGTAAGAATTTATTCAAAACGTGGGGGAAATGAAGAAAAAAAGGCATTAGATGAGGTGGGGTTTATCCTAAAGAATAAGAGGCTTGAGTGGGGGCGGGGCTGCGGGTAGCAACAGGGCTGGGAGGTGGTGGGTGCAGGTGTGGAGGTTTGGGTGTAGGGACAGGGGGATGGAAGCGCCTGGGGGTGCAATGGGCATATGGGGATGGGGCTGAGGGTAGGAGGGTGGGAGGATGGGGTTGCAGGGACCGGGGTGGGGGTAGAGAGAAAGGGAAACAGCTAGAAATCCCTAGAACCTTTGAGAAAATGTATTAAAAATATTATCTTCCCACCTTGGCATCTCAGAGATGTTTCAGGGTCCAACTGTGGTTATCAGCTGGAGGAGGGAGCCTCCTTTTTTAATGTAAAATTATAATTATTCTAAAAACATGACTAGTATACAAGCACAACTCACAAGAAAAAAGAAGGAATAAAATAAAAAAAGAAACCCTTATTGCCCTCTTAGTAAAATCAGGACAGCCATCTATAGTTTCCTTTCTTCCTTGGCCCCTTTATCTCCATATAAACCCCTTTAACCCGGTGTTCAACGCCACATTCTGATTTCTTACTAAAGCTAAGTGCTCCTGGCGTTGACCACACCGTGCCCTGGCTGGTGCAGCCCTGGTCCCATCACCCGCCTCCTGAGAGCTCCTTTACAAAGCGGTTTCTCCAATTTAGCTGACATCAAAATGGTGATTTAGTTTCTCTGAGAACAGACCAAAAGCCAGAAGGAGATAAGGTAGGAATAGGAGAGAACCGGGAAGGGATAAGGGACAGAGAGAGAGATCAGTACTGAAAAAAATAACATTCAAGGAAAAACTGTTTTGTCAATAAGCCTGAAACTCCTGGGAGAAACCTTCAGTGCTTCTTTCCAATTCTCCACAATGTTCCTTTTGGTTTTGGCACATTCTCACCCCAGGGTGTTTGTATCCAAATAAGATCCCTGCCCCCTAGGTTTTCCTATCCCAGGGGGAAAACAAACTGAGTCAGAGTTGCAACTGTCGAACTTTTTTTTTTTTTTTTTTTTTAACTAATTTGCACTTTTGCCCTCCAAGTTAGGGTCACACAAGGCTGTAGTCAGGGTTGCTAAAGAAGGCGGACTACGCCCTCTAGGGCTGCCTTCTCCTTGACTGCCCTGTGGGGGAGACCCTGTCCCTCCCCTCAGAATCTCCGGTGACCACTGCCTTTATATCAATGTTACAAGTTCTTCCATTACTAGAATAATAATGTCTACTTTAGTTCATAGTTGAATTCCCACTTTATGTTTGTTTGTTCGTCAATCTTGAGGATTTGGAGGTAGTGATACCCACTCTGCCACCAAGTGAGAGGGGGCTTAGATCCCATGGGGCAGATGGGTGGAACTGTCTTGCTTGCAGTTGTAGCTATTCTCTGTTTTTTGGGATGGGCGCTGTTGATCAAGGCAGAGGGCACCAAAATCATTAGGAAGAAGAAAATGATTAGTGGTGGTGGCTCAGGTGAGATGAACAAGTTCTCAAATCAAGTTATCAAGCTATGGTGCTGCCCAACCCCCACCCCACCCCCCATCTTCAATGAAGCAGAAGATTATAGCAAGCAATTTAGAAATATTTAATAGAGATAGTGCTATCAAGTTGCACAAGCCTATCCTCCTCTTGTTATAAATTCAGAAATTATCCAATGCCACCATCCCAATTAAACCAGATGCCAGTCTTTTCCAAATCTGAAATCCACAATGCATGGAAGAAGAAATGTGTGGAACAAAAGGTTTGGGGGAAGGGGTGGCTCCCACCCCCTTGCTTGCTTGAACATGCTAGACAAATGTGTTCATAGAACTACAAAGAATTTTTTTCTAAGATGGATTGATGTCACTTTCATGTTACCCTCATTTCATATTTGTATTCTCCAGATAAAATGATTTCAAAATTCTACTCCAACCATTAATTTGAGGAGTAAAACATATTTGATAGACTAAAAATGTTAAAGTGCCATTTTTTGTCTCCAGAGTTACCTTGTTTCCATTCATTTCTGACATTTGAGCCAACGGGGTATAAAATGTACCCTTGGTGTGATCTGGTTGGCAGGAGTTTACTCACATTCCCCCACCCCCTTTTTTTTTTACCGGGAGGTGCTGAGGATGGAACCCCAGTCCCTCCATATGGTAGATGAATGCTGAACCTCTTAAGCCACATCTGTTTCCCATCCCCATCCCCTTTTATAAAAGTGATGTTCTTAGTAATTTAACAACAGAAGACATTGAACGGGAAAATGAAAGTTAACTTCTGAAAGAATCACTAGCCATTTGGACCTGAAGTGAAATTCAGATTAAAAAATAAATTCTCCAGGGAGCAGGCATAACTCAGTGGCTGAGCACCTGCTGGCCATATGCGAGGACCCAGATTCAATTCCCGGTACCTCCTAAAGGATGGGGGAAGAGTGGTGCCTATGCTCCGGCCCCACCCCAAATCTGAATTAAAATATATATATATATATATATTTATATGTTTTTTTTTCCCTCCAATTACCGTGCATGAATTAAATGTTAATGAATTTAGGTTAAAGGAAGTTAAATCAGCATCATTATATTGGACTGGATCAAGAGGGAGACTGAGCATAAATGTCCCTCCTATAAACAAAATTCCAAGATGACAGAAAAAAATATATACACACATATAGTTGCATGGAAACAAGGCAAGTAGTGTCACTGGGGAATCAGAAATTATGAAGCATCCCCCAAAACAGCCATGAGGGGCTAATAGAAGAAGCCACCAATGGAGCAAGTTAGAGAGGCCAAGGTGGGAGGGGCCGGGGGAGCGGCCATCCACCCACAGGCAGCAGCTCTGGGGACGGCAGGAGGCCACTGCCTTAGGATCAGCCAGGGGTGGGCGCTCCTTCCCCCACCTTTGCCCAGCAGAGGCTCTTGCCGGTCCCCACCTCAAGCCATTACCACGAGCACTCGGGACAGAGAGGTTTTGCCACACCCTCAGGGCTGGAAGCAGCAGGAAAAACGGGGAGCCCCGGGTCCTGAGAGGAGACACACTTCTGGGCGCACTCCCAGCAGCCCAGAGCTGAAGGCATGTGAGAAAGAACCACCAAGCCAGCACTACAGAAAGGAAGGACCAAACTCAGCCAGCTGCAGCCCTGGAGTGGAAGGAAACCAGTGAGAAGAGGAAGCAAAAGTCAATCTTGAGTAGGATTCAGGTCCTCAGGGGATAAGAGAGCTTAATGCACCCCTGCAAAAGGAACAGAATATTATGTAAAAGGACCACATTTTAGAAATGAATAATCTATTGCTAAAATTAAGAGAGAATCTCCAGAGCACAGGCAGAATAACAGAATTGACACAGTTTAAAAGCAAATGAGTGAGGATGAAGATAAGACTGGAAAAAAAAGTAAGAGAAAAAAGAAAAAAAAGAGCAAGCTGAAATACTCTCCCCAAAGGTACCAAGCCCAGTTTTACAAACATTCCATCAAATGTTCATATAGTTTCCATGCTATGTGAACTCTTCTTATAAAAAGGTTGGAGGTTTCCCAACTCATTTTCCAAAACTGGAGTAACCACACAAGCACACACAGAAGAAAAGCACAACAAAGAAAAGAGAGAGAGAGAGAGAGAGAGAGAGAGAGAGAGAGAGAGAGAGAGAGAGA
>JAKSZT010054381.1:1887986-2052232 GCA_026826555.1 Tolypeutes matacus
GTGTGAGATGGTATTCTTCTCTCATTCTTTTGGATATGGATATCCAGTTCTCCAAGCACCACTTGTTAAAGAGGCCACTCTCTCCCAACTGAGTGGGCTTCGTGGCCTTGTCAAATATCAGATGACTGTATATGTGAGGATCTGTATCAGAACTCTCAATCCGGTTCCATTGGTCAGTAGGTCTATCCTTGTGCCAATACCACGCAGTTTTGATCACTGTAGCTTTGTAGTATGTTTTAAAGTCAGGTAATCCTCACCCCATATTAAAACCTTTTTGTATGTGGATGGTAGCATTGCAATAACTGATATACAGATAGTGAAACATAGCTACTAAACATTGTCAATGGTTTACATTTTAGATCATACACTTCTATAAATTTTGATGATATTTACCATGTCCTGTGTCCATCACTGTAAGGTAATGAAAAACATTTCCACTGACCACTAAATACCCCCCGTTTGATCTATTCTGTTCCTTCCTCTGCACCGCCCCCCCCCCCCCGGGCCCACGATGACCCCCTGGCTTGACTCAGGCTTGACTCACTGGATGACAAGATTCATAGTTACATGCAACAAGAGGTCATGACACACTGCTTTGTCCTCCACTATTAGGAAACGCCCTTGCTCTTAAGAGACACCCACCTGTCTATTTCTGAGAAAATCAGTCCTCCCAAAGATGGGAGTCCATCTCCTTCCCTCTCACCCACTGATACAACACATTATAACAGGATGAACACTCACACACCCCCTAGAAGACTGCTCCAGATGTGCCATGTCCCAAATGCCCCCCCACAACCAACACCCTAAAGCAGTGACACTTCCTTGTCATATTGCCATAAGAGCATTCCCACCTCTGTACTCTCAACCTCATACCCACAAATCCCAAGGGTTCACCTGGTCCCTCTCCCATCTCTCCCCTCAGTATCCAGGTATTCTAACCCACCCTTCCCAATCTACCCACCTGTCAACCCTACATCACCCAACCCAATATATCACTACCCTCCTGTCCTATCCCTTCAATACACAACTACACTCTATCACTTTACCATAGGTTATGTCCATATGGGAGATGGCTCACAACTTTCTCTTCTCTTTCTCTTTCTTGTACACCTATCTTTCAGACAATAGTTCTCAGAGACTGCTCAATTTCCTTAATTCATATCAGTGAGGTCATGTACTGTTCATCCTTCAATGCCTGGCTTGCTTCACTCAACATAAGGTCTTCCAGATTCATCCGTTTTATCCTGTGTGTTAGCACTTTATTCCTTTACAGCTGAATAATATTCCATTGGATGCATGAACCACATTTTGTTTATCCATTCATCTGTTGATGGGTACCTGGGTTGATTTAAACTTTTGGCAATAGTGAACAATGCCGCTATGAACATTGGTGTGCATATATCTGCTCGTGTCTTTGCTTTCAGTTCTTCTGGGTATATACCCAGCAGTGGAATCACTGGATCATATGAAAGATCTATAGTTAGTTTTTTGAGGAACTGCCAAACTGTCCTCCACAGTGGCTGGACCATTCCACAACCCCACCAGCAGTGGATGAGGGTTCCTATTCCTCCACATCCTCTCCAACATTTAGTGTCTCCTAAATGTTGCCATTCTGATGGGTGTAAGATGGTATCTCATTGTAGTTTTGATTTGCATTTCCCTGATAGCAAGTGATGTTGAGCATTTTTTCAGGTGCTTTTTAGCCATTTGTATTTCTTCCTTGGAGAAGTGTCTTTTCAGGTCACTTGCCCATTTTTTAAATGGGTTGTTTGTCCTTTTATTTTCGAGGTGTAGGATTTCTTTATATATGCAGGATATTAGGCTCCTATCAGATATATGGTTGCCAAATATTTTCTCCCATTGGGTAGGCTGCCTTTTTATTTTCTTGATAACGTCCTTTGAGGTGCAAAAGTTTTTAATTTTGAGGAGATCCCATTTATCTATTTTTTCTTTTGCTGCTTGTGCTTTAGGTGTGAAGTTCATGAAACCATTTCCTATTACAAGGTCCTGCAGATGCTTCCCTACATTATCTTCCAAGGTCTTTATGGTCTTGGCTCTTATATTTAGATCTTTGATCCATCTTGAGTTGATTTTCGTATATGGTGTGAGATGGTGTTCCTCTCTCATTCTTTTGGATATAGATATACAGTTCTCCAAGTACCACTTGTTGAAGAGGCCATTCTCTCCCAACTGAGAGGGCTTGGTGGCCTTGTCAAATATCAGATGACTATATGAGAGGATCTATATCAGAACTCTCAATTCGGTTCCATTGGGCAATGTGTCTATCCTTGTGCCAATACCATGCGGTTTTCACCACTGTAGCTTTGTAGTATGTTTTAAAGTCAGGTAGTGTGATACCTCCAACTTCGTTTTTCTTTTTCAATATGTCTTTGGCAATTCGGGGCCTCTTACCCTTCCAAATAAATTTTGTAGTTAATTTTTTCAATTCCTTTAAAAAACACAGCGTTGATTTTTATTGAGATTGCATTAAATCTGTAGATTAGTTTGGGTAGGATAGACATCTTGATGATGTTTAGTCTTCCTATCCATGAACAGGGAATAGTCTTCCATTTATTTAAGTCTTCTTTGATTTCCTTTAACAGTGTTGTGTAGTGTTCTGTATATAAGTCCTTTACATCTTTAGTTAAATTTATTCCTAGGTATTTGATTCTTTTAGTTACTATTATAAATTTTTTCTTGATTTCCTCCTCAGATTGCTTGCTATTGGTGTACAGAAATGCTACTGATTTTTGAGCATTGATCTTATAGCCTGCGACGTTACTGAACTCTTTTATAAGTTTTAGAAGCTTTGTTGTAGATTTCTCAGGGCTTTCTATGTATAGGATCATGTCATCTGCAAATAGTGAAATTTTCACTTCTTCCTTTCCAATTTGGATGCCTTTATATCTTTTTCTTGCCTCAGTGCTCGAGCAAGCACTTCTAAGACAATGTTAAATAGGAGTAGTGATAATGGGTATACTTGTCTTGTTCCAGATCTCAGAGGGAAGGCTTTTTGGATTTCACCATTGAAGATGATGTTAGCTTTGGGTTTTTCATATATACCCTTTATCATGTTCAGAAAGTTTCCTTCTATTCCTATCTTTTGCAGTGTTTTTATCAGGAAAGGATGCTGTATTTTGTCAAATGCTTTTTCTGCATCTCTAGAGATGATGATGTGATTTTTTTTCTTTCGATCTGTTTATGTGGTGTATTACATTGATTGATTTTCTTATGTTGAACCATCCTTGCATATCCAGGATGAAACCCACTTGGTCATGGTATATAATTCTTTTGATATGTTGTTGAATGCAATTAACAAGTTTTTTTTTTTTTGAGCATTTTATTTTTATTTTATTTTATTATTTTTTAAGATTTTATTTATTTATTCATTTATACCCCCCTTGCTGCTTGTGCTCACTGGGTCAGCTAACCACGCTGTGCAGGCGGGCTTGCCTTCACCAGGAGGCCCCAGGAACCGAACCCGGGGTCTCCCATATGGTAAACGGGAGCCCTACTGATTGAGCCACAGCCGCTTCCCTTTTTTGAGCATTTTAGCATCTAGGTCCATTAGAGAAATTGGTCTGTAATTTTCCTTTCTTGTGGTATCTTTGTTTGGCTTTGGTATTGGGTAATGTTGGCATCATAGAATGAGTTAGGCAATATTCCTTCTACTTCTATTTTTTGGAAGAGCATAAGCAGAATTGGTGTTAGCTCCTTCTGGAATGTTTGGTAGAATTCACCTGTGAAGCCATCTGGTCCTGGGCTCTTTTTAGTTGGGAGGTTTTTGATGACTTAGTCTATCTCTTTATTTGTAATTGGACTGTTGAGTTCATCAATTTCTTCTTTCGTCAATGTAGGCTGCTTTTGAGTTTCTAGGAATTTGTCCATTTCCTCTAAATTATCATTCTTGTTGGCATATAACTTTTCAAAGTATCCTCTTATGATACTCTTTATTTCAGTCAGTAGTGATATCCCCTTCTTCATTCTTTATTTTGTGTATTTGCATCTGCTCTCTCTTTTTCTGTTAGTCTGGCTAAGGGTTTGTCAATTTTATTGATCTTCTTGAAGAACCAGCTTTTGGTTTTATTTTTTCTAGTGCTTTCTTATTTTCTATTTCATTTAGTTCTGCTCTAATATTTGTTCTTTCTTTCTACTTCCTTTGGGGTTAGCTTGTTGTTGTTTTTCCAATTCCTCCAGGTATGCAGTTAGGTCTTCAATTTTAGCTCTTTCTTCTTTTTTAATATACACATTTATGGCTATGAATTTTCCTCTCATGACAGCTTTTGCTGCATCCCATAGGTTTTGATATGTTGTGTTGTCATTTTCATTCGATTCAAGGTAGTTACTGATTTCTTTTGAGATTTCCTCCTTGACCCACTGTTTGTCTAAGAGTGTGTTGTTTATCTTTCATATCTTTTTGCCTAATCTGGCCTCTGGCCCTTAGTGATTTCCAATTTCATTCCATTGTGGTCAGAGAAATTACTTTGTATAATCTCAAATCTTTCTGAATTCATTGAGAGTTGTTCTGTGGCCTAGCAAGTGGTCTATCTTGGAGTATGATCCATGTGCACTCAAGAAGAATGTATATCCCGCTGTATTTGGGTGCAGCATTCTGTATATGTCTATTAGGTCCAGATCCTCTAATGTATTTTTCAGAGTCTTTGTTTCTTTATTGGTTCTCTGCCTAGATGTTCTATCTAATGGTGATAATAGTGTATTAAAGTCCCCCACTATAATTGTAGAGGCATTTATTTCTCCACTTAGTTTTTCTAGAGTTTGCCTCATGTATTTTGAGGCACCCTGATTAGGTGCATAAATGTTTATGATTGTTCTCTCTTCTTGAAAGATTACCCCTTTTACTAATAGTGTCCATCTTAGTCTCTTACAATAGTTTTGCATTTAAAGTCTATTTTGTCCAATATTAGGATAGCCACTGCTGCCCTTTTTTTGTTATTGTTTGCTTGTAAAATTGTTTTCCAGCCATTCACTTTCAGCCTCCTTGAATCCCTGGGTCTAAGGTGGGTTTCTTGTAGACAACATATAGATGGGTCATATTTCCTTATCCATTCTGCCAATCTGTGTCTCTTGACTGGTGAGTTTAATCCATTAACATTCAGTGTTATTACTCTCAATGAAGTTCTTACATCAGCCTTATTTTCTTTGGGTTTATGTATGTCATATGTTGCTCTTATTTCTCTTTTTGTATTTTTAGTTGTTCTTATACTCTCTTCCAACTCTCTCTCTCTCCTGTTTTTTCCTTTCAACCTGTAGAACTTTCTTTAGTATTTCTTGAAGTACAGGTTTCTTATTGGCATATTCTCTTAATTTCTGTTTATCTGTGAATATTTTGAACTCTCCATCATTTTTGAATCCCAGCTCTGCTGGATAGACAATTCATGCCTGGAAATTTTTTTCTTTTACTACCTTGACTATGCCATACCACTGTCTTCTTGCCACCACGGTTTCAGATGAGAAATCAGCACTTAATCTTATTGTGCTTCCCTTGTATGTGATGGTTCTCTTTTCTCTTGCTGCCTTGAGTATTTTCTCTGTCTTGAGCATTGGACATTTTGGTAATTATATGTCTTGGAGTAGGCCTGTTGGGATTTATACAGTTTGGGGTGCGCTGTGCTTCCTGGATATGTACATCCATCTCCCTCAACAGGGTTGGGAAATTTTCAGCCATTATTTCCTTCAACACTCCTCCTGCTCCCTTTCTCTTCTCTTCTCCTTCTGGGATGTCTATAATGCATATGTTTGTGCATTTTATGTTGTCAGTTAAATCCCTAAGTCCCTGCTAGATTTTTTCTATCTTTTTATCTATCTGTTCTATTATCTGTTTGATTTCAGTTGTACTGTCTTCTACATCACTAATTCTTTCTTCTGCCTGTTCAAATCTGCTGTTATGTGAATCCAGTGTCTTTTTGATTTCTTGGATTGTACCATTCATCACCATCATATTCGTTATCTTTTTATGTATGTTTACAATTTCTTCAGTATGTTCTCCAGTGTCTTCTTAATATCTTTAATCGCTTCCTTCATTTCATTAAGTTGGTCTGTGATATTTGTTTGGACAGCTTTGATTAGTTGCTCGATGTTCTGCATCTCTTCCTGGTTTTTAGTTTGTCCATTGGAATGGTCCATGTCTTCCTGTTTCTCAGTATGGTTTGTAATTTTTTGTTGCCCTCTGGTCATCATTTTATCTTGATGGATTTATTCAGTTGATTAGCTTCTCTCTCTGCTCTATAGTTTTATTTAGCTGGTGGTTCTGTGTGTGTGTTAAGTTTTCTCTTTGACACTTTGTTCTTCTTGTTGTATTTCCTTGCTTTTTTCTATGTTCCCTTGAAGGAAAAAGATTAGGGCCAGAGGAATCAAAAGAGGTAAGAAAGGAAAAAGGATAATAGTAATATTGATAAAAGTTAGAAGAGGGGCCATATCAGACTTAGTAAAATGAATATTTAACTTATGTAGGCAGTGTAGAGTAATAGGGGGAAAAAAGTGGAGTACTTACAATGGAAAATGGAAAACCAAATAGAGAAAAATATATAAAATGATTTAAAAGGCCAGAATGACGAGGAGAGAGGGAAAGAGTAAAGAAACGGCTGAAAGGAAAAAGTTAATTAAAAAAAAAAAAAACAGAATAGACAAGATAGAAATCGACACCCATGAAGTTGAGGACTAATGAAAAAGGTGGAATGTAAGAACCACAACAGAAAGCAGAAGGTGGAAAGATGAAGGAAGGAAAAGAGATGGCATTGGTAGACAAAATCACTATACACAGAGAATAGAAAATCAAGGAAGAAGCACAGCAAAGAAGAAACAAGCTACCATCTAATTTAAAAAAAGGGGGGGGGGTGAGGAAAGAGGAAAGAAAAGCAAGCAACAAACAAAGAAAAACCAAACAAACATACAAGAATGCAGTCAAACAAAGCTAAGGAAGAACAGTATTCCTTCTTGGGCCCTTGTGGAGCCTCTCAGCCTGCGTTCATCAATCAATTACATTGCAGCCTTCTCTCTGCAGGTTTTGAGGCAGATTTTAATGATTAAATTTTTTTAAAAAGTTTTTTTTTGAAGAAATAAGGGACCCAAAAGAAGGCCTCTTCTGGACCACCCCCTCCACTGAGGGGACCTTAAATAGGCTCGTGGAAACTTATCAAACACTTCCCACTGCCTGACCCCCCCAGGGGAGCTTAGACTCTGAACTATAAAATTGGCTGGCTCTGCCCCCTCCCAAACCAAGCCTGTGTCCCACGGCTGTTAGGTAAATCAGGATTCCTCAGCAGATTCGCCTCTCCCCTCAGCCCAGCACCACTTCTAGCCGGCTGGTTTGCTCCCAAAAAGCTGCAAGGGGGTCCAGGCAGCCAAACTGACAGAATAAAAAACCTCTAACCCTTTGCCAGGACCCTCCCACTCTCGGAGAGTGCTCCCTCTCATTGGGTTGCCCGGAGGGTGGGGCTTAGCCATCTGCATCCACGATTTCCAGCTGGGGAAAAACAACTCACGATTTTATAGAGCAGTCCACCTCGCAGTCCAGCTCCCTCCAGATCAATGTCCCCAAGGTTCTTGCTCCGTAGGCTCCCAGAACAGACCACCCGGGAAGGATCCTGTCCCCAATCAGCCATCCTCTGGGAGAGAAATGGTGAGTGCCCACCTAAACCAATGCCATCTTCCCAAACTTGGGAGTTGATCAAATCTTTTCTGGCTTTTTCTAAGGAGTTGATCCCATTGAAGTGGATGAAATGGAGCATTCTGTCACGTATACAAGAAATCTAAGCACACATGCAAGAAAAAAAATGAGTCTTATTATTTATATAATTTACAGTATAAAATCAAATTTATGTTTTATCCATTTGGTATAGCATTACCAACGAGCTCCTTGTACTTTCTTGTCTGCACTCAGCTTACCTGTACTTAATTGGAAATTTTGTTTTTAAGATTATTTGTTTATAACGGATTAGTCATAAGTACAAGAAAGTATCAATTGATGTTTTTACAAATGCCTTTAATCATTTGTAAAAGTATTGACTCTTTATTGGAGGCAGTAGAGTTGATATTTCACAGTCATATGGCAAAAGTAATTGATTTTCATTTATGTCCAGATAAAATATTCCATTACAGAAAAGACAAACTATAGTATTTGGAGGGTGATTTAAACTCAGCTCTGCCTGGAAATATCTTCCTAAATCTCTCTCTCAGCCATGTCATTCTATAAGTTATGAGGTGGTTTTAGATAAGAAAATGGTATCATTATATTAAACAGAACTCAGGACAATTAATTAAAAAAAGAAAAGAAAGAAAAAAAGAATGTGGTTGATAGACATTCTATATTCCTTACCCAGAAATAGACGATTGAGCCTATGATAAACTTGGTGGAGAAAAGAATGGACTACTGAGTAAGAGTTGTGACAACTGACTTTTCATTTTTGTTTGGGGAGGACCTGAAAGATGAATAACCCACAGGAAAATTAGGCAAACATGACAAGAACAGCAATGTAGAGGAACTACAAATAGCCAGAAACATGAAAATCTGCTATTTTACTAGTAATCAGGGAAATTCAAGTTAAAACAAGGTATTTTCAGCCTAGAGATAGGTAAGAAAAACTGCCAAGAGTGATACTGCCTGGTGTTGGCAAGGGTATGGGGAAGTGAGTGCTTTTGTGGAGGATGAATTGAAGGAAGTAATTTCACTACATTGCTTCAAATTTTAAATCTACGTAATTTTTAATGCATCAATTCCATGAAATAAGGCAGAGCAATAATTCCAGGAATGAAAGGCTATCTTGCATACACATTAAGTGAAAAGTAAGTTGCAAAATAATGAGGGTAGAATCCCATTTATGTAAAACATATACGTAAAACAAAACTAGCTATTTAAACAGGCCAGAACTTACTTTCACTCTCAAGGAACAGGCCAGAGGACAGCAGTTCAAGACTGTAGATCTCAACACACCACTTCTGTCTCTTGACCCCAAGTCCCTGCTTATGCCACCTCCCATTGGTAGCCCAGCAAGCAAGATAGGAAATGTCAAAGGGAGTGGTTTTTAAGGGCCCAGTATGGAAGTTTTATTCACATCCCATTGCCTAAAACTTAGTCACGTGGCCACAGTTAATGGTGAGAGAGGCTGAGAAATTGGGTCATGAGCTGAGCAGCCCCGTGGCCAGGGAAATCAGGAGTCCTATTAAAGAAGGGGAAACGGACATTAAGCAGCAAGCCCCTGACATGTGTTCTTAGGCCACGTAAATGCAGAGAACAGAGCCTGGGAGGACCCTGCCAAACAGCAGTTAGCTCCAGAGCAGGACTATGGTGTAGGGGTGGGAGGCAGAGTATAGCTCGAAATGTTTTAGCAGTGATGATATATTTGTGTATTAATCAATTTTTTAATAAAGTTTAAAAATTATTTATTTGTAGCTCTAGACTGATGGAATATGTTAACACATTAAATCTATCTACAGTTCCAAACCTTTAAAACCTTTAATGTTTCAAAAATCAGATTTTATCTAAATGCCTAAATTACTCTATGTTGGTAAACCATGACACTGGAGCACTGTTCTGCGAGTCCCTCCATCCAGGAGGCATGAGAGCCGCGTTCACGGCCATCCATGTTAAGGCACATGCGGGGCGGTGACCTGCCCAAAGTGCCTGTGTGCCAGTGTTGGAGCCAAGAGCTGGAACCCGTGTCACCTTGCAGCACTGCACAGTGACAGCATTTCTTACTTGAACACGAGGCTACACTCTCTCCAGTCCTGTGAGATTTAGATTTTAGACAAGGGACAATGCTAAGAATTAGGTATGGTGCCTGGTACTTACTTCACTCCCAGAACAAGAGGGATGCAATTTTCTTCTAGGCTAATGATTACAAAAATAAAAATAATGAACTTCCCAGAAACAGAACAGTTTTTGTTGTTGTTGCTGTTTTTTAGGAGGTACCAGGGATTGAACCCAGGACCTCATACATGAGAAGCAGGAGCTCAACCACTGAGCTATATCCGGTCCACAATGAGAGTTGTTTTTTTCATTTTTGTTTTGTTTTTAGGAGGTGGCGGGGACCAAACCCAGGACCTTGTACATGGGAAGCAGGCACTCAACCACTTGAGCTACAGCCACTCCCCGAGTCATTAGCTTTTTATTTCTCTCAACCAACCACTTAGGTATAGGATTTACTGACCTGTTTAAAATGATGGCAGAGGGGAGAAAAACTATCTTCCTCTCAAAATAATAAATCAAACTAAAAACAGCAAAAATTGACAAGCCAGAATCCAAAAATAGACACAGAAAATTCTGGTGGCCCTCTTGACTCCTTAGGAGGACCTTTCCCATCTCAGGGGAGTGGTCCTTGGCAGAAGCTATTTAACAGACTCACACAACAGAGAAAGCCAAGCCCACATCCTCCAAGCAAGGCTGTGTGCAGCCCTAGCAGAGACTCTTCCCCACCCCCAGCCCCAGGCCCCTTCTCCTGGGGTCACCAAGAAGAGCAAACAGAGGATCAGGACCCAGCTGTCCACTTTAAGCATGAGCAAGATATAAATAAATGGCACAGGAGGAAGGCAAACAAAATACAGGAAAAAAAGAGAAAAGATGGAGAACAAGAAAGCATAATCCAAAGAACAAAATGCATTGTGAAGAAATCATTTCAAAACACAAGATGATAAATAACTATGAGAAAGAAACAAGAAAAACAGGCTAAGGAAAAAAAAAAAAAAGAGACTGAGGACCAAGCAGCACCATCACAGAACTGTACATACACCAACAGCCAGAAGGAGAACACACAGCTGAAACCCAAACCCCCAGAGCAGGAAGAGCCATAGTGAATGCAAAGAAAAAGAGAGGGGTGGGGGGTGAGAGAGAGGAAAGCAATTAGAAGTTACTGGGTAAGGAGAACAATGATGCTCTCATATAAAATAATCAGCAGCCTGAGCAAAGCAAATTGAACAAATGGGAAACTTTCAAAGATATCAGTCAGCATTTAAAGAGAGAGGAATGAGGTGATGGTTATTTTGGGGGTGCAGGGTCTAAGAATGTGTGAGTGTTGTCTGATCTGTACTTTGTGGTTCTCTGAATTTTGTTTTTATTGTAACACATGTAATTTTCCTAAAATCAACAGTCACTGTAAGGGGAGCAGAAGACCTCCTCTATTTAAAACAGAACACACTACAATGTTGTGTCAAATGCATCTTCTTTAATGCCAAGTGACTTCATTCTTTACTTTGTCTTGGTGGCAAAGAAAAAATTGAAACTTTAAAAAGTTATGCATCAAAATAACGCTGCAATCAGATATCGATGTATTCATTTATGGAACAAATCAGATGGAATATATGACATGTTTTTTAGTACCAATAAAAAACAAAGTCTTGAGATTTCTGTTCCCCAAATTTTTACATGAGCAGTAATGAGCTCCCTGATAGCCTCTTATGAATGAAGAACAAATGTGCTCCAATGAAAAACTGTTAGGTCCCTGATTTTATAATATAAACATAATTCATAGTGCCCCAAAATAAAGAAAAGATCAGTTCCAGAATTTTCTCCTTTAGTTAGCGTTATTAAAACTTTGAGGCTTTGGGGAAGAGTTTCATCTTCTTTCAAGTTTTAATTATGAGGTAGACACCATTCAAAGTAAACATTAAGTGCGGCCAACTTCTGTAGATAAAAAGATGATTATTAATCATCAGAAATTCCCATTATAAAAAGTCAATTCAAAGTTTGAGAAAATAATGATCAACAGTAGTCTGGCTTGAGTTTCCAAATTCCTTCACCACTTGAAGTCCTATGAAAAGTGCAAAGATTTCTCAACAGTTCTCGGAATACACAGGACTGTGATGCTGATAACTTGGATTCAAATTCCTGCAGGATCTCCCGCGTGCTGGCCTGGCCATCGACCTGGGCCTGGAAAGCAATGAAGTTTCTCATTTCTACCAAAAGGTCGTCGTGCTCTGTGGCGGAGGCCGCTGGGGCGGAAGCCTCTTGAAGGTGTGTGTTTTCACTTTCTAGTCGCTCTGGCAAAATGAGATGGTTTCTGGCTCTCATTTTAGCCAAGAGCGCAGACGAAGTGGGAGCCCCAGCTGAAGAGTCTGCATCTCCTGCCTTTCCACTAAAATGCTCCGGAAGATTATCTTTCCCCTCTTTCTTCATGACACTGTCCTGAGAAAGAACACAGCTGCATTTCAATATTTAATTTTGAGCTTAGGCCCCCACTCACTTCCCGAAAGGCTGTGAGGGGCCATAAAATAAATACATGTGCCCAGGGAGAAAGAAACGAGAAGCCATCTAATGCAAGGGGAGAGGAGGAGAATGAAGCATCAGAACCCAATGACTAACATTTACCTGAAAAGAAGAAGGGAAAACTATGCTAACATTTCCTTCACTGCATTTTGAGGGAGGTGGAGGAGGAAGGCAGGCAGTGGATGGGGTGGACTGATTTCCAGACATGGCTTCTAGGAAAGTGTCTCTCTAGGGAGCATGGGTCCTTTTTCTGCTTCTGTGGTCAAAAATTTCCTGTTCTCTCCCCACTTTATCCTTATCTAGGCACTGTGGATAAGGAACACTACCAGGGCTAAACTTCTTCACTTTTAAATCTTTTTACTCTGTCCTACCCTACACCTTACATTAGCTGCTTACAACAACATTGTCCTGACTTTGGAAGGGTCTCGCTTCCCTTCTGCTAAAACAGGGGATGTTAAAAATGTTCTCTATTCCTACATGTGCTCACGTTAGTCAAAACTAGAGTTCAAACCTGGGAGTCTTCAAAGTTCATTATTTACATAGCTCTTAACCAGAGAAGACCAAGCACAGTGTTCGGGGATGGAGTTTGGCCCGAGAGGTTCGGTTCGGGAGCAGCTACTCCCATCGACATGCTCCAGCGAGCCCAGTGCCCTGCGCCTGCATCCGGCAGCCCACAGCGACAGCCTTCAAGGCAGTTTCCCAAACCTTCGTCCTCCGGGGCCTCTGGTCCCTGGGGCAGGCTCTCCAGGCAGTGACAGCCCTCTCTATCCCTGCATTAACTTTCTGAGGGAAAAACAGACATTGCTCATTCTTGGGGCCCTTTTAGAGTCAAATGAAAGTGCTTCATATATCAGCACTTAAAACACACAACCGTGTCATTCTGCCATTGATGAGCATTCTCCTTTCACATCCAGATCTGGTGAGATTTTCATGGCAATTCAATCGAGCAAGTCTCACACACAAAAAGCATGCAGGCTGTCATGTTACCTGGCATTTTTCTTTTGGAGATGCTGAAGAAGGAGGCTGGATAGAGAAATTAGAATTCCTTTTCTGACCAAATCTACCCCTAAATAAGAAAAATAATTAAAGTAGTTAAAATGTATGTATTTGCTGTTGTGACTTAAGAGATCAAAATAACCCTTCAATAATTAAACTCTTTCTGGAAAAATTTTCATCCATCTGGTTATTTTTTCATAGCCACAAAGTTTCTCTTCTACCCGCCTAGTTTCCTCCACTTGACTCTCCTGGAAGAGATCTGCTACATCTCAGAGTGAGAACCACACAGTATCCTGAGTTTGCCAGATGGTGGAGACCACCCTCAAATTCTAGGCAGGAAATTATTCTCAAGGAGCGCACTGAGTACCACAGCCATTCCTCTAGCTGTACCTTGGCTGGTCACCCTCTAAGGCCAACTCTGGCTGAGGAAGGGCCAGGCCCAGGCTCCCTCCCTGAGGAAGCAGGGGAAGCACCCTCGCCCACCAACCTCACCTCTAGCCTGTCTGCCCCTCTGAGCCCGGCAGGGCAGCAGCTCTTACTTCATTCCTGCTGGTGTGCCAGAAATCCCCCAATGGCCTGTCCAGGTCGGGACTCCAGACGCTGCCCCCAGACACCGCTGACGAGAGAGCCTCAGAGCTTTCAAGGCATCCTGGGCCACTCGGTTGGCTTCTGCCTCCACCAGCACAAAGTCGGGGTTGGCGCCATCCTCAATGATGTCATGTTTCATGACACTGTGAACACCGACTGGTGAGAGCAAAGGACATGGTCAAAGGGGCACCTCTGTTTGTCACAGTCACACCGCTCCTCTTCCAGAACAGTCCCGTGTATTATGGTGGAGAGAGAGAGCAATGCTATCTTCTGAGGATGGCTACAACCCAGAAGCTCCACCAGTGCCGTTCCTATCATTTCCCACCACCCTCTGAGGGAGCCCACTACTGTCCCTGCCCACAGACGGGGCATTGGGCCACAGTGACTCATCTGGGGCCCTCGGCCTGAAGGTGGCAAAACGAGGCTTCAAACCCAGCTCTGGCTCAAAGTCTGTGTGCCCTCACATTGAATGCAGTTCCAACGGGTGAATTTGCCAAATACTGTTATCAAAGCATAATGCTTTATGCCAAGTTTAACATTTAATCCCTTCCCTGCTACCTAGAAACTAAAAAGCATAACAAAACAGTGCCTTCTTTTAATAAACTCTTAAGTGAAGGGACAAATACCACAATTATGGATTTCTAAAAAATAATTAACTTTATGTATATTAAATACATTTAATGTGATCAGAGGAAAATTCATGGTCTTAAATACTTACAGCAATAAAAATAAATTGAATAAATCTCTAAGTCAAAGTTACAAAACAAGGAAATTCAGTGAAAAACATTTGAAATCAAAATACTACCACCCAAAAGCACAAGGTAGAAAATAATAAAGATAAAAATAAAAATTAATGAGGTACAGAACCATGGATCTAATAAATAAACCAAAATTCTGGCTTAATGAAACTAAAGTCATAATACAGACAAATCACTAGCTAACTTAATAAAGAAAAAAAGGAAAAAGGATAAATGACAAAAGGAAATTATCTTGAAACAGAAAAAATTTTAAGAAGTCATGACAAGAATATTTCATATATCTCTATACAAATAAATTTGAAAACTAGGCAAAATAGATAATTTCCCAGGAAAACTTGACTCAGTTGAGAGAGAACGGTTAAATGGCCCAATAATTTTAGAAATAGAGAAAGTTATCAAGGAACCACCCCTACCAAAAAGCATCAGGTCCAGCTAGTTTCAAAGAGGAATTCTAACAAATCTTCCAAAGACCACATAGGCCCAATGCCATGTGTACTGTTCTAGAGCATTGAAAATGAAGGAAAACTTGTTTCTGATTACTTTTATGAAACAAATATAATTCTGACAACTAAACCTGATAAACATAGTACAAAGAAAGAAAACTATAGACCAATATAGCTTATGAATATTCAATGGAAAAAATACTAAATACATTAGCAAATAGAATCCAACACCAAGGTAAGAAAATAATACACCATGTTAATCTCAGAATTCAAGGGTGAGTCAATGTTATCAGGAAATACATCAATATACTAAACCTATTTAATATGTTTTATCATCTCCATAGATGGGCATTCCATAAAGGCTGAAAACACCTTACCTTTGACAAAATTTAACATCCATTCCTGACAAAAATACTCACAAAACTGGAAACTGAGCAATACTTCGTTGAGACAATAAAACACAGACACCTTAGCCCTAAAGCCAGTATCGTACTTAATGGGGAAATACTAGATTAGGTATTTCTACTAAGACTGGAAAAGACAAGGATATCCATTATATTTAATATTTAACATTTTACTAGAGGCATTAGCCAGTGCAATTAGAAAAATGAATTAAAGACCTGTGAATTGAAAAGGAAAAAGTTTTCTTTATGAGGCTTTTTTTTTTTTTTAATGATAGTACGCCTGGAAAACCCTTAGAGAACCAATAAAACCAACTCAAACAATAAAATAATCCAGAAAAGAGACAGACAACTAGCACACATAAATCCATAATGTTCCTGTTGAAAAACAGCCAGTTCAAGGATGTAATGGTAGGAAAAATTCCCTTTCCAATAGCAACAAAAAAGAAAATACTTTGGGAAAAAAAACTAAGAAATATGTAAAACTTACAAGGAGAAAACTTTAAAACATTCTTGGAAAGATAGAAAATTAAACTTGAACAAATGGAATGACATCTCTTGTTCTTGAAGATGACAATTCAACAACAGGAAGGTGTTAGTTATCCCTGAGGTAATTTATACATTCCATGCAATCCCAATAAAAACACCAGCAAGAATGGTTGGGAAAACACTGAAAGAGTAAAGCTACGCAGAGGACTGGCCCTGGCTGCAGTTACAAGCAGGCTGCTGAGCACGAGTGCACAGGGGAGCCTAGCAGAAAGTCCAGAAATAGGAATAAACTATGTCATAAAGGCGGCAGCACAATCACTGGAGAAAGATTTTTAAAATAAATGGTGTGACAAAAATGGGAGAGCCATTTGAAATGAGACACAATTCGATCCATGCTTCATACTCCAAATGAGATCAGAGATCTAAATGTTAAAACTGAAACCATACAAGGAGTACAAGAAAACACGGTAAATTCCTACATCACTTAAGTAAATAAAAAGCTTTCTAAGTATGGCTCAAAATCCAAAAGCAATAACGGTTAATAGACATGATGACAAAAAACTAACCAATCTAAACTTTTACATGGAAAAAAAAAACACCATAAGGAAAGCAAAAGACAAACTGAGAGAAAGTATTTGCAACACATATGAAAGATAAAGGATTAATATCCCTAATTTACAAAGAACTCTTAAAAACCAAGGGAAGGGGGAAGCGGCTGTGGCTCAATCAGTAGGGCTCCCGTTTGCCATATGGGATGCCCAGGGTTTGATTCCTGGGGCCTCCTGGTGAAGGCAAGCCAGCCCGCGCGGAGCAGTGAGATGACGCAGCAAGATGACGCAACAAAGGGAGACAAGAAGACACAGAAAAATGCACGGCAAAATGGACACAGCAAGCACAAGCAGCAAGGGGGGATAAATAAATTAATAAAATAAATCTTTAAAACAACAACAACAACAACAAAAAACCAAACAAGGGGAGGGAGCAGATGTAGCTCAGTGGTTGAGCACCTGCTTCCCATGTACAAGGTTCTGGGTTCAATCCTTAAAAAAAAGAAAGGGGGGAGGAAACATCAGAAACCTCATTCAGAAAATGGGCAAAAAACATGAACAGATAATTCATCTAAACAAATAAAAAACCATCCTATAAAAAGTTGTTCAGTTTCACTCATAATAAAATTAAAAGTATAACAACTCAGTCTTGGCAAGACTATGGGAAACAGGCACTCTCATACATTGCTGGCGACAATGAATTTGATAAAAACCTTATGGAAGATGGGAAGCGGCTGTGGCTCAATCAGTAGGGCTCCCGTTTACCATATGGGAGGCCCCGGGTTCGGTTCCCAGGGCCTCCTGGTGAAGGCAAGCCCGCCCGCACGGCGTGGTTAGCTGACCCAGCGAGCACAAGCAGCAAGGGGGGGATAAATGAATAAATAAATAAAATCTTTAAAAAAAAACAAACCTTATGGAAGGGAGCAATCTCACTTTTAGGAGTTTCCCTGAAGATACGCCTCCAACAATAGAAAAATACATAAGCATAAGATTATTTATTGCAGTAATTGACAACATTATACCCAACCTCAAGGCCCAGTGGATGGATGCACCCCGGCACAGCCACACAACAGAGGACTCTAGTGGTAAAAAAAGAATGAAAACACTCAGAATAAATATGGAGTGGTTTTCAGGATATATCTTCATAAGTTAAAAAAAAAAAGGTACAAGAATATAATAAAGTGTGCTATTTTTTGTTTAAGAAAAAGGTAAATATGAAATTATACACATACCTGCTTGTTTTCACAAAAAGAAGAGGAAGGACAAACCAGAAACTAATGAGAATGGGAAGAAGGGGCAGGTGTGGGGTGGGGCAACAGCACTTTTTGTACAGCTTTGATTTTTATAACCCTGTTAACATTTCACACACTCACAAACTAAAACAAAACCAACAAGGGTGGGGTGGGGGACCCTAAAATGGGACACAAACAGAAACAAATGAACCTAACTAGTATTCTGAATGGTAACACACCACAATGAAGGGAGGGAAAAAATAAGAACTGACCTACTAACCCAAGAAACGTTTGAACACAGGATTGTTCCTATATGCTTTGAGACTAAAGACGAAAGGAAACAAACCAATACTGAGCTCGTCTGTGTGCCTGCTCTCCTGCAGTGGTCTGGGTTCCTAATTGTGACTCCACAGCCATCATCTGTGTATGCCAGGTTCCACAGAGACATTGTGCAAACACAGGCAATGTCCAGAACACAGCTCAGCATGATTACTGTGCTTCGTCCACATGGCAGCACGGGCCCCTAGCTTACTTCTTCTGGTTGCTGTCCAGTAGTGTCCCATCAGATGGATATACTGGGGTTAGTCTAGCCATCTACTTGTTGATGGGCATTAGGGTTTTTCCAATTTGGGGGCTATTACTAATCACAGAGCTGCTGTGAACAATGATGTCAAATCTTTGAATGAACAAATCATTTCATTTCTGTTACATAATCAGGACTATAATAGTACTTATTACAAATTTTTAGGATATAGTCAGTGCTGTAAAGGCATGATCATATGTATGGTGGGTATAGATTTTATTTTTAAGACACTGCCAAACTGTTTTCCAAAGTGGTTGGACCATTTTACATTCCCACCAGCAGTGGATCAGAGTTCCTACAGTAATGGCATTAAAGGGTCATAGGGAAAAAAATAAGAATCTTTGAGTCCACAGAAATATAAAAAAATAAATGAAGAAAGAAAGAAAAAAGGGAGAAGGAAAATCTCTTCCATACAGTAGAATGCTAATTACCATTTGGCAACAACATGGTTTAATAAGTGGGGGAAAAAATCACTGATGGATGCCAAAACTGGTGCATGAAAGTTTGATGAGGAATAGGACATTTGTACAGTTCCAAAGAATATCTCTCAAACTACAGATTAATTACAAAGGGGAAAAGATTAACTTCAGTGTTGAGAAACTTGCCAGATCCCACTTTAACCAAGGGATCAACCTCAACCTCACCAGAAAAGGACAAACCAACATCACATGTCTCCTGAGAGACTGAGTCAGACACGGCACCCCTTTTGTGGTATTCCTGCCAAAAAGGTATGCGTGTGTGTGGACTAGCGATAAAGCAACTGCCAGAAAATGTTAATAATGAGGAATGGGTGAAGAGGAGAGAAGAGTTCTCTGTACTATTCACATTTATTTCTTGAAGCTTAAAGTGATTTCAAAATAAGAAATTAACAAAAAGCCTTAGCCATGTTAAATGGAAGACTTCTGAAACATCACATGTAAACCTGCCTTCTCAGAGTGCCATAAGCATAACAATCCTTGGTAAGTGAGGCCATCAAGGTGAACCTGAGAGCCTAGGGCTGAACTAGAGTATCCCCGGGACGACTGCACCGTGCATGACTGTCCTCTGCAGCCTGGACCAATTTCTGAGTCCGCGTTCCCTGGTTTTTCTCCCTTGATACTAGCTATCAGCTTTCCCTACTTCTAGGGGGCCTGCCTCTAGCCATACCTCTGTCACCCTGTAGGACCTGTTACTTTAATCTCCTGAGGCTGGAAAGTCAGATAACCAAGTTCATCAGGAAAGCGTCTAAAGCAGGCTTAAGCGAGGGTATGCCTGCTGCTATAAATCAAACGCACAGGGATGAAAGCTCAGGAAAGCTCCTACAGCCACTCACGGGTCTTTCAGGCTTAGATTTTTGTTTCCTCCTCTGCTTGGGATGGTGCAACTTTATAAAAGGTCTGCAGGCAAGTGAATTTGCTACTATACTAAGGGTGGGGTGGGGGGACAATGAATAACTAAATTTAGATACTTGCATCACTAGGAATTAGAAGTTTTCAAAATAAATATCAGAGACCCCAGAATGATTTAACAGTATCTGTTAAATATAGGATGTGGAGAAATTGGCTAGCAATATGTAAGCAGTACACATCTATTTACGGAATTGAAGCACCCCTTTAAGCAGTTATGAGTCAAGTACTCCTGGTCTCCAAAGTTTCACATGCTTCTATGTCTAGGTCTTCAGGAAAAAGGGTGAATACAATTTTCAAAATGTCAACACACTTCAAAATGAATTTTAGGAGGAAAAACATTTTTGACTTAGAGCCCTTCTGCACCATGGTTTGAAGACGGCTATTTCTAGAAACAGTCTACTCATTTTCCATTGCCCGCACATCTGTGAAAAACACATCAAAAGGATTACCTGATTTTTTGAAAAGCTTTTTCAAAACATAATCATCATTGCTCCGCTCCCTCTCCTCACTCTCATTCTCACTGTCTTGCTTGTGGTACTGCCTCTTCTTCACCAAGTGTGGAATTCGAGTTCCCTCAAACTTTGCGTCCCTGCGATGCCTGGAGTTCTTTGGTGTAGGCTTCTGCCCTGGATGTTTCTCTGGGGTCTCTTCTTTTGCCACACTGGGATGTTTTGATTTTGATTTGTGCTTATGAAAATTATTTTCTACTTGTTCAGTCTCTGAAATAGATTCTGTTTGAACCTGGCAGATTTCTCTTTTACAGGAAACATCTTGCTTCTCATCAATACTTTCCTCACCAGGTGTCCCATGTGTTTTACTCATTCTTGGTGAAGCTGAACATTCCCCATTTCCATTAACTACTGATGACCCTTCTGGTTGAGACACTGCCTGTGTTTGCAAATATTTCTCTCCTACAAGTTTATCGCTGCCAGTTAGATTACTACTTGTTTGAGGGTCATCTCTCGAAGAATCACTTGGATTAGCAGTTATTGCATTTACTTCATCTCCAATGGTTTTAGATTTATCTTCAGATGATGTGACATCATTTGTGGATGTATTAGAATCAGGTATTGTTTTGCATTTTGGAACATCAAGGTCTGTTCCGAAGCCTGGTTGGATTTTTCTTTTTAAATGGCACCTGGGTGTCTGAACATCTGAACCAGTTCCTTAAAGGGGAGAAACGCAATGTTATACTGCATAATTCTGATGTAATTTATTATTTTAAATGCAAGGACCTCAGGTCATACCTGCAAAAATTGCACTTGTTTCGGTGCTCTGGGATGCATCAGGACTAGTCAACGTAAACAGCTCGTAAAGGTCGTTGGATTTGAAAAACCGCCTTTGTTTTGGATCTTTCAGCACTCGATTTGTTAAAAACTGCTTGAAGATTTGTCTAAAAAGATAAAAATTAAACAGGTATGAAACAATGTTTAGCTCTAGTTCAAAACCTGAGTCATAAAACAATATAAGAGAAATATAACTGTGAATGTCTAAATAATCCCCCAAACTTTTAGCCTTGGAAAATAACAATTCAGGAAGTACCTAATATACCAGGTGAGTTGGTCTCCCACGTTTTCCACAATTTAAATTAGAAAGAATCCCTTATTATCAAACCTAATGAGCTTTTTCAGCCTCCAAGAGTTAGAGGCTCTCGGAGCTGGACCAAGGGTCGCCTGCCCAAGCCCCTCAGGAGCCTCCTGTGAAGGGCTCAGGAAACTCGATGATTTGGGCTTTGCAAAGGTTTCACCGTGACCTGCCCCAGGCTCTGTGTGAAGTCCCACACCACCGCTCTTCCATGGGTTTCTCAACAAAGCAGCCCTGCCCCCTCCTGGTCGTGTATTCCCCAGGCTAACATGTGTATCGCTAAGAGGACATCTTTCTCTCAACAGGATCCAATTTGTCTCTGGCTGTCTCAGAACCAGGGCCTGTGAAGAACCTAAGATCCAGGAGTGGTCCAGCCCTCTGTACAGTGCAGAGGACCCCCCTTCAGGAGCTGGGGTACAGCTCAGGAATACAGTTATTTGGTGGGGGAGGGGGAGAAGCCAGAAACATCTTGACTCCACTGCTGAGCTTCCTGTGGCCTTGATGGAACGGGGGGGGGGGGGCGCAGCCTCTGAGCCAAGGACCCCCAGTATGGTGTGTAGAAATACCAACACATTAGTTAGCATTTCAAACTTGCCACTTCAAAAAGGTTTTATGACAGAGTGGCAGACTGTAGCAGGCAGGAATGTTTCTCCCAGATAACACCATGAAGTTTACACATAAACTATCCTTGAAGTTTAATGAAGTAGACAAATTTTCAGATTTGAAGACAATTTGAAAAAACGCACAATGAGCCATCTAAGCTTATGTGAACGGGAAAGAAAAACAAACACAAAACTTTGAAACCCAACATCCCTTACATTATAGCAACTCTTGTGCTGAGACAGAAAGACCTTAAAAACAACGCTTCAGGAGAGCAGATGTAGCTCAAGTGGTCGAGCGCCTGCTCCCCACGTACAGGGTCCCAGGTTTGATCCCCAGTACCTCCTTAAAAAAACAAAACAAACAAACAAAATAACCAACTCTCAGTGGGAGAGGATGCAGCTCAGTAGTTGAGTGCCTGCTTCCCATATATGAGGTCCTGGATTCAATTCCTGGTATCGCCTTGAAAAAAAAAAAACACTTCAGAAAAAAAATTTCTGCTTCAAACTCTGGCAGTGTACTTTCTCTACCCAGCCCACACTGCAGTCAGGCGCGCAGACGGGTGGCTGTCGGTACTGACCGGTGGTAAATCTTTTCTTCAATGGTACCCGCGGTCAGAAGCCTGTACACGGTCACCTGCTTCTTCTGGCCTATTCTCCACGCTCGCTCTCGGGCCTACAGCAGAGAAAGACAGCTCAGCAAGGGCCCTCCCCAATGAGAGGTACTAACTGTAAGAAATGGGGAGCTGGGCGCTTGCTTTCACTCCCAAAGTTAAAGTTTTGGCTGAGACCAAGTCCACCTAAAGCCTACAAGGAAGATAAACGGCCAGGTGATGGAGACATTCTGCCTGGGGGAGAAAAAAAAAGGTGCCTCCCGTTAACGAAGGCTATGGACAAGCTGCTGAAGACTTTCCACCCATGTGACTCTGGAGGGTGCTTTCCCTCAGCGGAAGAGTAGGACACAGCCCAGATGCACACCGCACGCTGATGCTCCCTGGGACACCAAAAGACAATCACAAGTGCTAATCACTCAACTCTGATTCCACTGATTGGTTCCTTTTTAAAATAAACGCACCTGGGTGTCAGTGCTGGGGTTCCAGTCAGGGTCATAGATGATGACTCGGTTTGCCCCAGTCAGGTTGACTCCGAGGCCTCCCACCCGAGTGGTCAGAAGAAACACATATATGGATGCGTCCTGGAGGCAACACAGACAGCACGTGGGGAGGACAGTCCAGCCGAGGCACAGCGCCCCACCTCAGCTCTCCCACACCCTGCACATGAAACCTTTCCCCGGCCTAAGGAATCTGTGGGATCCTAGAGATCTCTGATTAGACGAGATCCCATCTTACAGCTCTTACTTTCAGTGTCAAGTGTATCAGCAATATTTAAAAACCGGGTTTCAAAGATGGAGCAGACGTTCTGTTTAAACACACACACACACAAAGCGAAGACTACACAGAGTTAAAAACAAAAGCCCCCCACCCAATCCTAGAGGCAAGCCCTGCTCAGGGGGGTGAGGGAGCCCACTCCTCTCCCTCTGCAGGCAGCACCCCACTTGACTTGTCACACTGGCTCACTACCTCGTTGTATCTCGTAATCAGTGGTTGTCTCGAGGCAATCGTAGTGGTCCCGTCCATCTTGAGATAGGAATAGTTGTGGGCTCTAAGGAACACTTCAAGTATGTCCAGCATCTATTTGGGGGTGGGGGATAAGAGTTTCAAAATCCTCAAATGATGATGTAAAGTTCAAAAGTGAATTATTTTGCCATGTTCAGTTAAAGTGCAGTCTATTACAGATCGATACACTGACTGACCTGATTTACGCAGAATTAGTTAAGTTAATCAGATAGCATAGCTTCAGTATGCTGCACGTGATACTGGGAGCCTGAGAGTTCGACGGATTTGGGACCCAGCAGTTTTGAAACATGTAAATGGAGTTTAAAAAATTTATTTTCCAGGTGCAACCCCCACTTAAAATTTTTCTTCACCTTGTACACTTGTCAGATGATAAAGCCATAACATGGGAGTGATAACGGGTCAAAATTTACAAAATAAAGTACTGACTTAGTCTGGGAGTTGTCATGAGGCTGTGTTGAAGTAACTTCCTATATGGGATATTGAATACCTGGTAAAATGGACTTGTTCAGCCATTTGCATTAATGAGCATTTAAATGCACCAGATATCATTTCAGGACTTAACATGAATGAGTAAAAGTCAACGTTATTGGATTAAAAAAAAAAAAAAAAAAAAAAAATCCAACTGGAGAGCAGATGTGGCTCAAGCAGTTGAGTGCCTGCTTCCCACATGGGAGGTCCCAGGTTTGGTACCAGGTTTAGTCCCTGGTGCCTCCTGAAAACAAGCAAACAAACTAAAAAAACCAACCCAGGGGAACCGATGTGGCTCAGTGATTGAGCGCCAGCTTCCCACATATGAGGTCCAGGGTTCAATCTCCCCCATGCACGCCCTCCCCGCCCCCCAAATCAACACTCCCAATGGGTGCCCCCTTATTTATGTAAACACAGCCAGACCATCTCCAGACCAGCTTCAATTAAAAGGGATTTCTTGCTTTTAGTCAGAGAAATATAACTAGGACAAGAGTATTTTTGGTATTGTCCTACTGCTAACTCTTGCCAATTTTGTGAACAACCTGGCATTTATTTGTGTTTAGGCCCCAACTCACCTGCACACAATAATCACACTATGAGCCTTTTAAAAAGCCAACTTCTGGGCACCATCTCTAGAGAAAGATCCGAGCTCCAAAAGAGATTTGCAGGCTGCCAGCTCAACTCCAATATACAGACTTGCTTTTGGAAACTATTATTTAATATTATATCCCATTGCTATTTTTGTGACTTAATGGTTGTAAATCATTTTCAAAAAATTTGTTTCTTGTGTGAGATTTACACGCACCTGCCTTGACTGAGAAAAGAGCAGTACTCGTTGGCCCTGCTTGTGCCATATTTTCAACAGGGACTCGACCACTATCATTTTCCCAGACCGTTTCCAGTGCCCAAACTGATTTTCTTCCAGTTCATGATCCGGAGTACCTGGGAGATTCCTGGGACCTCCAGAAAAGAGGTCTGGGTGGTTGCATATTTTTCTTAGGGCTACAAGTCCAGAGAAAATCTGTGGTATAAAAGGACATGTGCACTCAGATTATCTTGTGTAAAATAACATTCACTCTGGAAGGAAGGGAAGGAGGCACTTTAATATATAACCCAAAATAATAATTCTTAAAGAATTGGAAATGGATGGTGGTGATGGTAGCATACTAAGAGAAAAAAAAGTCATTTTTCACCAGCTTCTTAGTTTCTACACAAATCAGAGCATATTAGGACATGGAAGAAATCAACCTTTACTAATTTTCTTTTCCCACTAGGGCAAGTTCTCTGGGAAAAACAAATGCTACTGGACCAGACATGTTTACAGGGGTTATATTCAGATGCTGATGATTTATTTTCCTTTCCTAGAACAAATAGCTAAGCAGTTCACAGCATTACAAATTTGATATAAAAAACTGACTTTCCTTTTAAATACAGATCAAAAACGCCATACCAATCTAGACTTAGAGAAACCAGCCACGTGACTTACGGAATGCACTTAAACCACTACATTCCTAAATAAAGTACAACACGGAAAGTTCTGCAGTTTAATATGGGTCAGAGGTTGCTGTTCCCTTTCCTTTATGCTATTGTATCAGAAAACGTATCTGCGTGAAAAATGCACTAACTGGAAAGATGTGAAGAATGGTTCAGGACAATAGCAGGGCACTGAAGACCACGTACACCTCATGGCTAAGGGCATGGCCCCCAGGCCCCCAGCAGGACCACATTAGCAACATTTTAACAGTGGGGCACCTTCCAAACTTTCAGAGGATGACACAACCCAAACCCACCAATATAAAAGCTTAAGCAGGAAAAAGGTAAGTCACAAACGGATGTCAATTATTAAAAAGGAATGGTAGTTTGAACTCACAGACAACAGTTACAAATAGAAAATAGGTCTAAACACATCAACAACATCATAACAAAACTCTCCAAAGGAGCCGCATGTGAGTCAATCTTCCCCCTCCAGACCTGTGCTGTCCAACACGGAGGGTGAAAGCCAAAGTGGGCTGCTGAGCACGGGAGCGTGGCCAGGCCAAGGGGGGATGTGCTGTCATACAAGCTACACCCAATTTCAAAGACTTAGTGTAAAAGTGAAGGTGAAATAGCACCAATACATTTTGTTCTGTATGACATAATAAAGTATGTTGGATATACACAGTTAAATGAAATAGATTATCAATGTTTTCCTTTTCACCCTTTCTAATGTGATGCCTAGAAAACATGCAGCTGGCATTCTATCGCCCTTGGAGGATGCTGACCTGGACCATCGCAGGCTGCACGACCTGGAGGCACACAAGGAAGGTCGGGGAGACTGAGGAGAGGTGAGCAAAAGCAAATGTCTAACAGAATTCCTAGAGATACCCATGAGAGAGGAAACAGGAATAGAAAGAGGTGGCTGAGAGAGCTGAAAGGACATGCGTCTGGAAGAGCAGATGATGGGGGCTGAAGACCAACATGGGTTACGGGGCACATGAGGGTGATCTTGCTGACGGGAAGGGCTGGATTCCCACAGCCTGCTCTGAAAACACCTCTCAAGGAGGATTCTGCCGAGGGGTGGCAAGGACAGCCCGGGTCAGATCACTGCAAAGTCTCCAATGACCCAAGCTAGTCTCACACAAGTAAAGAGAACACAATTCACACTTTAATATACTGAAGCACAAAGCAGCTGAGTATTTTACCTGAAGCTCCAAACTAAAGGCTGACTATATGCCTACTTCATGTGCTTTATAGAACAGACAGAGGCTTACACAGCTTGCTGAGTGCTGCAAACAGCCGAAATGCCATGATGTACTTAAAAAATTTCAGGAAAAGAATCCTTCCTCATGTGCCTGCCAGCCTGGAAGCCCAGGGCCAACTCCCTGGTTCTATGGAGCTTCTGTCACCAGGCCCTGTGGGCTCGTCAGGCCCCATAACTAGTGCTGCCCTTCATTCAGACTGCAGGGCTGGACTTGCAGGCAGTGACGCTGCAGTACAGGTCAAGGGCTGAAGTTGAACTGTGTTTTCTCTCACTTCTGGAAGGCTTTCAAATGAAGGTAAGGTCCTTACTGAAATGGTTTCCAGAAGGTAGCAGAGAGCCCCTGATCTAGTGCCTGGCAAACGTCACCTGAGCAGACACTGATGCCCTGGTCGCAGCCCGAAAGCCATGGGAGGCGCATCACTTGTGGGGTCCCAGCACCTAACGATTATTTAAAGTGCTTTGGGGGAGCTGGTGTAGCTCAGTGGTTGAGCGCTGGCTTCCCACATCCGAGGTCCCAGATTCAATCCCCAGCCCTGGTACCACAAAACCAACCAACCAACCAACCAACCCAAAAGTGCTTTGGGACACTCTGGAGTAGGAAATGTGTTCCAGAGAGTCAAATTCAATTACACTACTATGATTTTTACGATGGGGCTTTCCTGTGGAGATACTATCTAGAAATTAGTAACTTTAAAGTGCTGGACAATAGCGAAAAGGAAGGTTTTTTTTAGTATTGAAAAGGAGAGAATAACCTTAAATAAATTTCTTCCACATACTGGGAACAATGAAAATTAAATCCAGAGACACCTGAACCAGAGCTTCTATCTGGCTTCTTATATCATAGCGGTTCATTAACTTTTATTTGGATATAGGGTTCCTTTAAGAAGCTGATGAAAATTTATGAAGCCTCTATACCAAGTACATAATTTTCTGTCATAATTCCTGGAAAACTCAACAAGGTTCCCAACACCCACCAATCTGCCCAATGAGAATTTCTGGAATAAAAGAAAATACATTGGCTTTGTAGTCAAACTTGAGCCTGCGTTCCAGCTTTGTAGCTTATTAGCTAAATGTCTCCAATCCATGGCTCGATGCCTACCAGAGAAGACAGCAGGATAATGAGCTGAGATAATTCAAGTGAAGAGCCTGGCACATTCTAGGTACCTAAATGCTAGACCACCAGCCTCTGTTCGTAGCTCACCTGCATCTCTCCACTGAGGATCTTGTAAACGTCTTTGGAGTCAATGAAACTTTGGTAGACTTTCTGCTGCTCATCTGTGAGGCGGCAAAACAAGACCTAGGGGGAAAAAGCGGGAAGCTATAATTTCCTCCCAAATTAACAGACTAAAATAAGTCAAATATCAAGTCTCTCCTAATTGAAAAACGTACAATGCCTTCAGTTTTAACAATGCACCTTTTTTTAAAAAAAACGATTAACTGCGCCTGGAACACCCCACCCCCACCCCCACCCGGCTGTGTACAAGTTTAATCTCTGACAACAACCCCCTCCCTCCCAGCCCGAGACTCCATGCTATCCTGTTATGTTCGACATATGTCTCTTAACCCTTCTTCTCTGAGTTCACCATGAACCTCGTGGCTTCACTTTCTTCCCTGGTCAGTGCCTATTCCCACAGTGTTTTCCTTTGTTCACCCTCTGCCATCCACCTGGGTCCTTTTCCATCCATCCCAGCAAACTTCCGATGGTAGACGGACTCAACCATCGCCCTTCTATTCCCTGATGGTAACTGCTGAGCACTGGGAGAGGCCACCCATCTGTGCCACTTCCTCCAGCCCAGCTCCAGGCCTCCAGTGGAATCCTCTGGGCACGCCCCACCCAGCACTGCCCTCACGCCCACAAAGCCAGTTCCAGCTCCCCACTCTTGGCCCTCATCATATGCAAATCATCGTGTTAGGCATTACCAGGGATTTCAAGGGGAATGAGATAAAGCCCTGGTCCCAAGGAGTTGCCAAGCCAGTAGAGATAACAGCATCTTAAAATGGATCTCCCTGTGTGTTAGCTGGAGGGCAGGGAGGGGCGTAGGAAAAAGCCAGGTGAGAGAACAGCACATGCAACTAGAAGGAAAGCGGCATGTCTGGAAGGCAAGGAACCCATTTGCCTTGGCCACAGTGTGCTATACGAGAAGAGACAATCTGGATTCCATACTGCAAATGAGGTGGTCAATCAACTCAAGCAGTCTTCTTAATTAAGCAGGTGAAGGGGAGAGGGACAGTCAAAGATGGTGGTAAAATTAATCCAGCAACCACGCGGAAAGACTCCTTAAGCACGTGAGGCAGAGAGGCAAGGGTGAGGAGGCAGAGGTGGGACAGCAAAAGCACCCCAGGATCTGGCTGGTTTGGACTGGGGCAGCGCTGAGGGCTGCGGGCTGACCAAAGGCAGGCAGGGAGGGCAGCCGCAGAAGTGCTGAGACAAAGGGCTAAATCTGTGGGGAGGAGGCAGGGGCGGAAGCAGCCTTGACAGGTTTCTGAGATCCTTTGTAGTGTCAACACCTGAAACTTCTACAACGCATCTACTTTTAGATTTGGAGGAGAAGGCGGTCACCTACTAAGATGACAGAACACCGGGATGGAATTTAAAAGGATTGAGCCTTTTAAAGTCTAAATCAGAGCACGGCACTCCTTAGCCTCTCAGAGGAAAATCCACCTTATTCGCCATGGCCAGCAGGCCCCAGTGAGCCAGCATCTACCAGCAGCCTGAAGTCCTTCCTTACCACTCTCCCCTCCCTCCCACCCTCCTAAGCTCCAAGCTGGTCATGGATAGGAAAACACACTTCCACCGTCCACCTAGCCAAGGTGTTCTTCCCCCTTTGGCCTCTGCTCAAGTGTTGTTTATCAGAGAGGCCTTCCTGGACATCCCTGACAAGAGGTTCCCCCAAACCTTGCCCTCAGCACGCCCTCCCTTAGCCTGCTTTCTTTTTCTCCACCACCCCTGGCACCCCCTGACATTTTGTGTATTAACTTGTCATTCCTTAGGAATACTGTGTGCTCTGTGAGAGCAAGAACTGATCTGCTCACTGATCTACCACAGCACCAGGCCTACACCGTCGGCAGTGAAGACAGCTTGTACAATGGATGAACTAGGGGCTTTGAGGGAAAAGTCTAGAAAGAGCAGCTGTAGGGAAACTGCTAACAAGAGAGCGATGGGCAAGAGGAAGGGTCCCGACGAAGGCACATGCCACCCCGGCGCCCTTCACACCCAGGTATGCGTGGATGGCACAGGGCCGGTGCCACACTCACCAGCCCTATCAACTACACACGCTAAAATGAGCACAAAGGGCAGGTACATGTGTGCTTTGGGAGTGTTCTGATAACGCCTGGATTTACAGACCTGCTCGTTTTTATCCGGTAAAGAAAGGCTCATTTTGACATCAGACTTCATTCTCCGCAGTAGGTATGGATTTATGGTATCTCGTAAGACACATGCACACTTATAAGCAGTTTTAACCTTTAATAAGAAAAAAGAAATTACTGTGTGTTCAAGTAATCCATTTGTTATTACCTCCAAATTGATTCAGTTGCTTTTCCTTTTTTTTAAAAAAAAAAAAGAATGACCAATGTTTGTAGAAAATTGGCTGGAAATGGTTGGAAGATGGTTGGCGAGACCAGCACAAGTTCCGTATACTCCAGGGGTTGGTAGCTTTCGTATTAATATCATCAATATCGTTAACTAAAATGTACAGCCAAAGAAAACCTGGTAATTTTGTGCCTTCTCCCTCTTCTATACTTTAATTATTATTATATAGTTAAATCCTAAAATAAAGATTTACTTGGTTCTCGACCAGCCTCTAGGGATAAAAATGCTTTGGAAGGCATCTCTCTTTGTCATCTCGTAGTCTCCAAAAGCTAGAGAGGAACTGCTAATGTGCAAGACTGAAGCTTGCAAAGCTGACTCTGGGAGAAGCTGCAGCAATGGGGGCAGCCCAGAACAGAAGCAGGGGCTACTGTCCATTGGAGGGTCTGTTCCAGGAGAGCCCTGTGATCCCGAAAAGAGGTGGCGCTGCCTGAAAATGGAGCACGTGGCTCCAGAATGGAGCTTGGCCACGAGATGAGTATTAACTGTACAGACAAAAACAAAGACCCACAACCCAGCAGAGCCACTCCCTCTGCAATCCACTTAAAGACAAAGAATTCAATAAATTATTGATATCGTAAAAAAAAAAAAAAAAAAAAACCTAAATAGGCTTAACAATTTACAATTACTGTTTAATGGGACAAGAAAAAGTCCAATCAAAGTTCAAATTTAGGAGAGCTAGCTATAAAATGAATGATAATAAGAAGAACTTGACCATAAGAAATACAGAAACATACTAAAAAAAATCAATATGTTAAAAGAGACATTTTAAAGGACGCCCATCTATACACGTGCACATACATACATACATATATGTATGTGTGTGTATGTATATAAATATAAAAACCAGGTTTACTTAGAATAACAAAGACAGACAATCTCAACTAATCAACAACTTTTAGTTACATGTAAGCTCTTAAATGTATCATTCAGATGTTGAGAAAAATGACCCTTAAGATGATGACTGGGAAATGTGGTGATGTGTAGTGCGGGGATGATTAAATTCTAGAATGTTACAATATATTACAATCCCACCAAGGAAGCAAATATATTGTTTAAACTCTTCTTAAAAATATATGTAGTGCATTAAGGAAACTGCTCCCATGCCCCTGCCTCTGTCTGTAACCTATAAACTTCTGCCTCTGGAAGAATCAGGGAGCTAGCTGGTGAGGCTCAAGAGCTTGGCCTCTCGGCTCGTGCCCTCTCCTCCCACCCGCTGTCCCCGTGGAGAGTTTGCTGCCCTCTCCCTCCTCTATTCTGGCTCCTGGGGCGAACTCCGGGTCAGAACCCGGAGTGGCTGGGGACAGGTCTGCTCTTCACACCCAACTCTCCCCAGAGGATGCGCTTAAGTTCTAGACTGGGGTGAGGATGGGGGACCAGGGAAGATGAGCAAATGATTTCAGCCTGGAAGTCAAGCCCCATTCCCCAGGCAAGCTTTACGAGGGAATCCTGTGCTTTACGAACGGATCCTGTATTTAATTCCCATAATGCCTGGTGCAGTGTGCCCACACTCCCTCCTGTTTCAGCAACACCCCATTCTCCTCATCACCCAGCCTTCCCACCCAGGGTCAGCCACAGCAGCACCCCACCCCATCTCCTTTACCTTATCAGTCTCTACGCCATGTTTGTTCTGTCTACGAGAAGCACCTGAGTCTTCCGTGCCCACCTTCGCTCTCAGGACCACCTCCAGGGCCAGGGCCAGGTCCTCCTCAGCCGCACCCCCAGGAGCCCTCCCCTCACAGCGTTCTCAGCGCCTCTGCCTCCTTGTCAGCCCCACATCCAGTGTCCACAGACCCTCAGTATGCTCCACGGCGTCTCCTGTCCAAACAGGGGTCTCGCTACTGCCCACGGCCACACAGCGTGGCTCTGTTCACATCCCTCTGTTCTCTAGAACACCCCCTCCTAAGGCATACATGCCTCATCGAGCCTTCCAGAATAATCTGGGCCTCCCTGCTTCCCCCTTTCCTAAGCTTTTACAAGGCTTTACAGAAGACACATTTCTCCAATGTGCACTAAGTCACACGCTGCCCAGAACAGCTTCTCTCTGGTTTCATCATTTCTGATTGTTCTACTAATTACAGATGAGATCTTAAAAAAAAATTCTTATCTGACAGAAATATTCCAGGAAAAATCAATACCAAAACTATTTAATTTCTATTATGTAAGGAGAAGCTTTATTCTAGGGATTTCCTCTAAGAGACTATTTTCCATGATTTGAAAAACTCATCAGGAAAATTATGCTCTGTCAAGCATACTTGACACCAACTTATCAATGTGACCACACCCCTTACGCTCTGCACAGCTGAACTACTAGGCCTGACACTCGGCAGTAGCACTCTGAGCGCAGAAGTGTGGCCATCACCTGCACGGGCGAAGCGTTGGCGTACCCGCCCATGGTGATGGGGACAGAGAACTGCTCCATGAACACCGGCAGCACGCCCAGCTTTCCCGGGAAGACAAAGTCGAAGAGCGACCACAGCTCCCGAAGGTTGTTCTGCATCGGCGAGCCCGACAGGATGAGGCGGTGAGGGGTGCGGAACTGTTGTGGGAAAGGAAACACCTGCTGGTAAAGTCCCGTTTCACCAGCCATCACCACCTCTGCCCCAGGACGCTTCCACGCGAGCCCGTGGTTTACCACATGGGCATCACTTTGTGTTTGCGTTGTCCTGAGCCTCTCCAAAACAGAGGCGTTTCATGCAGGTATAATCCTTCAGTTACACACAGATGAAGCAATGTTCAGCTTAAGCTGAACACAACAGACTAGAGGTGTTTTTGGTCACATTCTAACAACTGACCCTTATAGCAGACATTAAGTAATGTGAACAATTAGATTATTGAAACATTAAGGGCAACAATAAAGAATTTTTTACATTATGGCAAAATGCATATTTTTAATTCCTGACGTAAAGGCAGAAGGCCAAGAGTTAATAAATGTGTTAGCAAGAACAGATCATTTATTTTCAATTAAATACTGTTTTCACCTGGACATCCCCCTTGTTGTAAGAGGTCATACCTGTTTACAAGCAAGGGTGACGGCGGCATTGGGGTTTCGAATTTTGTGTCCTTCGTCCAAGATCACGTAATGCCAGTCATGCCTGCTGATGTCATCTTGCTTTAGTCGGATGTAGGAGTATGAAGTGATCAAAATCCCGTGACAGTGAGCAATCTCTCGAATTAGTTTCTCCTAAAATCATAATAAAGTGGTAAAGTCAATTTTAAATGAGATGTTAAATTAAATAAGCAATACTCCTAAAACGGCAACCTTTCATCATGAAGCAGTCTAAAGATTCTATAAATATTTACAAATATGAACATAGTATTAACAATGGTAATTATACATTATCAACCCTGGATGTTTATACTTTACATTTAGTTCATTTGCAAGGCAGTAAACAGTGACTAATATTACCACTACCAAAATAAAATTTTGGGGAGAGGACCTTCAAAATAAGACTAGAAAAGTTTCTAACATGTAGACACTTACCCAATTTTTATTTCTCCAAAATATCCCTTGTGCCTAACCTTATTAAACTTAAAACAACAAGGCAAATGGAAAGCAATTATTTTAAAACAAAAGAAAAGATGAGGAAAGTCAAGAAGATAAGGAAGATAAATCTAGGCGCTCTAATGCTGTGTGACACGAATTCCAGGAGGATAGAGTGGAAAAAAACATGGAAGCAATGGTTTGGAAAAAAAGATAGAGGAAAAAATTCCCAAAACACAGGAAAGACTCGAGGCTACAGAGCAAAACAGCCCAGAGTGTCAGACAGAAACAGTGAAAAAAGACATGCACCTAGATAAACCTTCTTAAATGTCTGAATCCCCACCCCCTGCCCGCTCAGACCTCCCCAAAAGAGAGAATGTAGCATAGCTTCTAGTCAGAACAAAATAGAAAAAGAAAAAGAAAAGATTCCTTGCAGAGGAAAAAGAATCTATCTGTACTGGACACCTTTTCTTCAGAAAGCAAAGGGAAAATCTTTACATAATTCTAAGAGGGAAAAACAGTGACCCTGGAATTCTACATCTATCCAAACTAGCAGTCACGCTTGGCAGAAAAAATCAAGTCCAGCTTCGGACATGCAAAGACTCAGAAAACAAACCACCCAGAGACTGGCTAATACATCATAGTGTTTATCCAGACAATGGAGGAGGGAAGTCATCAAAAAGAATGAGGCTTCTCTGCATGGACCGGAAAGGAACATGGAAGCCATGGAGTGGGAAAGCACAAACAGCTTGTGAGAAAGGACACAGTTACTATGACTAACCCCATCTTACAGATGAGAAAACTGGGGCTTAGAGAGAGAAGTTCACGGACCAGGTCACACAGCTGCTGAGCAATGGAGTCAGGATTTATACATGGAAAGGACATCAATGCCAAAGCTGCTATTAAATACTGGGCTACGCTGCCTCTTGCTACACTATAAAAAATTAAAAAAAATTTTAAAGGAAAAGGAATGTAAATAAATACACCATTTAAAAAAAATAAATCATTAACACATAATAAAGTCTAAATGAATAATAACACATTGTTTTGTTTTGTTTTAAAGGAGATACCAGGGATAGAATCCAGGACCTTGTATGTGAGAAGCAGGTGCTTATTAACATTGAGCTACATCTGCTCCCACATATTATTTTAAAGATTAATGGATGGGGACAGATGTGGCTCAAATGGTTGGGTGTCTGTCTCCCATATGGAGGGGCCTGGGTTCGATCCCTGGGACTTCCCGGTAAAAATAAAAGAAAAATATAGAAGGTGTGGGGGACACCAGGCCCTGCAAGTGAGTGTGCTGCTAGGCCCCGTGCATGGGTGCGCTTTCAGGTCCCAAGAGCAGGTGCGCCGTCAGGCCCCGCTGAGCCACTTAGCAAGATGATGACGTAACAGGAGAGTGACACAAGGGAGAGCCAAGACAAGATGCACCAAAACACCAGGAACTAATGTGGTACAGGTGGTAGGACGCGTCTCTTCCACATTGGAGGTTCCCAGGATCGAATCCCGGTGAAGACAGGAGGAGAAGGATGAGAAGAGAGGGCAGGAAACAGACACAGAGAAGAGGCCAGCAAATGGACACAAAAACAGCAAAAACGGGTGTGTGTGTGTGTAAAATGGGTACAGGTAAGTAAAATAAACAAATCTTTAATAAAAAAAAAAGATTAATAGAAATGTTAGAGGATTCTAAAATATAAAAAGATATATACACTTAAGTGTTACTGTAATTCCACTTAGTTTAACAAAACCTGGAGTGAGTTTAGGGGAAAATAAAAGTGTACTAGGAGAGCTGGTGTAGCTCAGTGGTTGAGCACCTGCTTCCCATGTACGAGGTCCTGGGTTCAATTTCTGGTAATTCCTAAAAAAAAAAAAAAAAAGTGTACTAAAAATCTCATCTTTGTGTACAAGGGTGAGATGGGGTATAGGTAACACATACTGTTTAATTCTCCATGTTCACAGAAAACCACACTCAAATACATCTGTGAAAAACGTAAGCTTATCTATTGATTGACAGTTGGTGCTTCAGCATAATTACTGCAAAAGAAATAGAATATTGAACTATCAAACCACAATAGGGAGAAAGTAATAGAAAAAAGCAAAACTCAGGAAAAGAAACTATAACAGAACATAAGAGAGCGGCTGCTTCCCATGTGAAGGGCCCGCTGGGAGAGAGCAGGCTGTTAGCAGCCAGACTTACCAGCTGGGTGAGGAAGGGGATAACTAGCCTCTCAACTACGAGATCCACCGACTGGCCCTGGAAACTGGAAATAGGGGCGCTACCAAAGGTATATTAAGGAAACGCATACCCAAAAAGGGGAGGATTAGCCGTATAAATATCAGGCAGAAAGTACTAAGCAGAACAAAGGGGGTAACTTTTGTTAAAAAGGAGGCAATACTAAGAAAGCAGAGTCGTGACCCTGAACCCACGGAGGGCGCCACAACAAATGGGAAAGCCAAAGACTCGGACCTGTACTCACAACGGGACATACTGCCCTGCTGGATATGAGACGACAGCCTCTCTCGGCGCAGAGGAGACAAAATAAGAGACAAGAAAACAAAAAGTTTAAAAATTGTTACCTGAGGGAAGCGGCTGTGGCTCAATCAGTAGGGCTCCCATTTACCATATGGGAGGCCCCGGGTTCGGTTCCCGGGGCCTCCTGGTGAAGGCAAGCCCGCCCGCACGGCGTGGTTAGCTGACCCAGCGAGCACAAGCAGCAAGGGGGGGGGGATAAATGAATAAATAAATAAAATCTTTAAAAAAAAAAAAATTGTTACCTGAGTATCACCATTCGTGAGCTCCTTTTTTGTAGCATCAGAGCTTTAAACCATATCAAGCTCTTTACAAATATGCCTCTAACAAAGACTGAAATCAAATGATGCAGTCAACTTGACTGGCAAAGAAAGGAAAACCAAAGAATTAAGAGATAAAAACAAAATCAGTGAATCTTAAAAGAAATAATCTGGTAGAATTAATAAAGCGAAAAACTCTGAAAAGACCAAACGACTTTGAAGTCAGACAAAACACAACAGAAGACTCAGCTGCACAGCATCAGAAATATCAAAGGGCTGTAATCACAGAGAAGACAAAAATGTCATCCAACACCGCATGTAATTTAATGCCAAAAAAAATCTGGTTTGATAGAAGACAATTTAAAACAAATAACAAATCACCAAAATGGACCCAAGAAAAGTTAGACAAAGCAAACAGAATAGTCAAGAACTTTAAAAGATGTTAGGCTCTTCCTGTCAAGAGTGTACCAGACCCAAATGGCTTCATCAATAAAAAAGGGAACAGACAGTTCTTGTTATTTAAACTGTTCCCAAATACAGAAGATAGGATGCATTCCAAATCATTGCTCTAAGGCTAGCAAAACCCTGTTGCTAAAACTGACAGCATACTTGCATATATGACCCCCAAGTCAGAGACCCACTACTTTTCAGATAAAATCTAGCAATGTATTACCTTATAAGGTTTATCACATGACTACAAGAAAAGCTAAATATTAGGAAACCCAATAACATAATTCATGTAATCACAATCATCTCAAAAAAACTAAAAAAGTCAACATAAAAATGATTTTATTAATATATTAAATATTAGAATATTTTTTTAATTCAATAGAGTATAAAAGGACACAGCAAGAGCTAAGAAACTTTTTTTTTTTTTTTTTTACCGGGAGGTACCGGGGATCGAACCCCGGTCTCTCCATATGGTAGACGGACGCCGAACCTTTTGAGCCACATCCGTTTCCCGCTAAGAAACTTTTGAAGGAGAAAAATAAAGAGGGGAAAAAGTGTTCTCTCACATGTTCCAATACACTAGACACCTGAGAGTAATAAAATTGCTTTGGGAAATAAACATGCTATTTGGTACCTCTTAACAGTTCACGAGGTGAGAGCTGGATTAGTGTTATCGGTTAGTCATTTCCAGCAGCTGCATGAGGGCCACGCCTGGGGACCCGGCTCCTGAGCTTCCACCGCTGACTAAGGGTCCTCAGCCTCACACACACGCTTCCTCAGCTCGCCGTCGCCAACCCCTGCTCCCTGACCAGGCCGTGCAGCCGGCCCTGTCCCAGCCCTGGGGCCCAGGGAAGAGAAGCAGGGACCAGAAGACAGCCCTCAGCCTCCAAGGCTTCACCCGGGCAGTCCTGCAACTGAGGAGCAGGCACTGATTTCAACTCCACCTGGACGCCGGGCAGGCGGTGCCCCCAACTATCCCGTTCTCACCTCAGAGCCGTGACAGAAGGGCGGAGAGTCATGAGGTGACGGCAAAATGAAAGCCGGGGAAACTTCACGCACGACTCTACCTGCACTGCGCAGCACTGTGTGTGGGCTAGATAGAAGTGAGGGAAAGATGGGAGTGAGTGGAAGTGTTCAGGGGTAGGAGTTAAGGATCACTCCGCATATAAATGCCCTCTGCACTGCAGCCAAACCTGCCCATCTGGGTAGCTCAAGGCCTAACCGCTCGATGCACAGACTTGCTGTGGTCATTCCATTAACCTCTCAGGAGCGCAACCCAGAACTGAATTTTGAACAACACCCGGGGGTAACCGGGAGGCTCTCCTAGAGTTATGCTAAGCCTCTCAAATACAGGACACAGGGCAAATGCCTAGTTTTTTGTTTGTTTAAGGGCTGTTTGGAAAATTCTGTCATGTTGGCTGGAGAAATACAGAGTTTCTACCACATTCAGAGAGATGTACACCGATTAACAAAAATTAACAACTTTCTAAAAGAAGAACAAGGAATTTTAAAAAATTCCCTCATTGAAAAATTGGAAATACAATCTCCGCTTTAGAGCCAGGGGGTAAAAATATATCCAAGATCATCAGTTTTCACCTGATTCAATCTCAGAATTCTGTAACTGCCTAGACTGTAGTTTCAAGAACGGTGAATTGTTGGATATTATGGACATCTCGATCCAAACGCTTAAGACAAATCATCTCAGGCGGTTTCAAATTAAAAGCCTGTAAAATATGTAATCTCTCCTAGTTTTTGCAATTAATAGCGTACATCTGCAATTAGCCTGGCTTGCTGAATGCAGTGCCGCTGTCATTAAAAGATGTCTTGTGAAAGTTATCATGGAGGCTCAGGAGACCAATCCCTCCTAGAGGGCAAACAGTGGACTGGTAGGAAACAGCAGCCATAAATCACACTGTCAGGTGGCGGGAGAGCACGAGGGGCGCTCAGGCACGTGAAGGCCATTCATGGTAAACACTGCACAGTAGCTTCCCAGGCAGGATTTACAGCACCTGTAATTAATTAAAATTTCCTTCAAGCTAAATCTTTAATAAACAAGGATTTGTGCTGACAATGAAGAAAAAAGGACTCCGGCAACATAATTTTCCGATCTACCTCACAAAGCGAGCATAGTGTCTAGCGCTTCTTGTATCCGGAGGATATGCCGCCTCCACAGTTAATAGGAATTATACCGCTTCGCGTGACCAATTGTGTACTGGCAACGGGCGGGAAATATTTAGGGGGCTTGAGGGACCCGGTGGCCCTTTTCTCTTTTTATTTGTTATATTTTTTACTTAATTCCCTTCTAGCTTTTAAAAGGCCATGTCGTTTTGCTCTAGTGTTTCTGAAAACGTGATGCTTTAAAGAACACCGATGGGAGTTTCATCAGATGGCCAAGTTTTCGCATGGTTTGTTTTTTCACCACACCCCGTGCTTCCCCAAAAGAACTTTAATATTCCATTCCACTGTTTCTATTTGGGGACAAGTGTATCTGGATTTGAGGGAAAAGGTCTAGATGCTGCCTGAGGCTGTCATTCACTCACATTTTTGATAAAGCACATGTGATCCTTCTATCTAGAAAAAATTCATCCATCCATGTTTCCCCATCATAACTACCTCTTTCAGCATCTTTTCTTTTCTCAACTAGTGAGATGAAGAACTCTACCATACTCTTTGTTTCTCACCATAGTAAGAACCACCTGAGCAAATACTTCTATACAGGGGGCCACATAAAGCTCTTCACACACCCTTATAACCAGCGTTTTTATCCCCATTATACAGGTGATGAGACTGGGCTCAGGGAAGCTAAGGTCACAAAGCTACAAAATGGCAGATCCGAGACTCAAACCTTGGTCTGGTAACTACAAAACCTGTGTGTTAGAACTTGACGCCATTATTGCTTTCCTACACTTACACTTCTGAACGGCGTTAACTGATCAAAATAGGAGAAAAATCTTTGAAGTATCTATTCCACAGACTTACCAGATTTTACATCACAAAAAAAGGCAGGGGGCAGGGGATAAAATGACAACCATGTCAGATGAAGCAAGATGTTTCTAATTACGCATATTCCAACACATTGCTAAAAAGGGACTCTAATCATTAAACAAACTTCAATGCATGGTGTTAAAGAAGCCACCACCCACTGTGAATTACCTGGCAAGTGATCATAAAACTGTCTGCTCTTATTATCTTTCCATATCTGATATTTTACTTCTCTAAGAAAACTGCCAGCTTTGCAAGGCGAGTTGACATCATATGCATTTTTCAGAGCCCTAACAGCACCGAAGACCTGGGAAATAGTGTTTATAGCTATTCAACAAATAAATATTGACTCATTTAACAAGTTCCTCTATGTTAGAAAAAGGGGTCACAAAACATCATAAGAACATCTTACATTCCTATTCAATGAGATTTTTAATTGACCATGAAAGGAGAGTCTAAAGTCTGAACATTTCTTTCACTGATTTGATTGGTTGGTTGAAAATATTAGTTGCACGTTTTTTACACAGTGCTGAATGTACAGCTGATGATTCTAAATTATGCTGCCCATCAAAGAGAATACTAGCAAAGATAATCCAAGATTAAACAGTGAAATTAGTAAGAAGCTAAAAGGCAATTTGCAGAAGAAAAATGATAAATGTGCTCTATTCAGAAATTGTTTAATCATTTGATATCTGCTTTTGAAACAAACAAAAAAATCAACATTTTATGTCAGAACAGCCCCAGCAAATCATTAGGAAAATAAAAAAAATCTACCTGAATAAGAAAACAATTCTGATAGGTCTAAAGAGAAATTCTCTTCTCTTCCCTATTTTCTCTAGCACTGACGGCCCCAACACCTGAGGTTCACTTTTCTTTTTCTTTTTTTTGAGATAACTTTTTTCTCTTTTTTTTTTTTAAACCAAGGTTCACTTTTAAATGTAGACAGGAAGCCTGAGGGCATAGAAAGGTCACCCACGGAAAAAAGAAATAGCTGATAAAACAGAAAGGAAGCCAGGAACTAACTATGAACTACAGGAACAGACTGGCATTGAGAGAATACTTGAAATAGGAATAAAAAGTGTAAACTCTGACAAATGTCACACACCTACGTAAGCCAGCAGGTGTATGGAGTAGAGAGCAGAGGTCTGAACGCCTAAGGATGACAAAGGAAAGAGCAGAAGGAGCAGAGCCCACCTTGGGGCTTTCCCCTGGAAGCCAAGGTCAGGGTCTCAGTTCACTAGGTGGGCCTGGGCAAAGGGACTGTCACCAAATTCCCGAGGAGCCACTGCCACAGAAGACACTCATCATGTTTCTGTTGTTACAAGCAGGGTTGGGAAGATGAAAAAGTGCATCTTTCGGATCCTTTGCTGTCATAACAGCCGACATCTTTAGAGAGCCGAGGTACTTCATGATGGAAAAGGAACAGGAGAAAGAGCTAAGGGTCAGAAGAAAAACACAAGGGAACTGGATGCTGCTTTTCTGGCAAAGTAAGAAACTTAATTTAAAATAGTTGGCAAACTGTAAACACTGAAAAATTTATGAACCACTGTGTGTGTTCAAAATAACCTCTGGAGGTGGAACCAACCCGTTACCAAAAGAGAAATACCTATTATTGACGATTTTGCCCTCCAAGCAAGCTAAGGAAGCAAGTCTCACCAAGAGTGTCACTGTCAATTCTACTTCCGTTCATGAGCCAATTTACTCTAGTGCCCGTTTTGTTTACATGAAGGTATTTCTTCATAAAAACAGAGGGAATGCAGGTCATGCACGATCTAGAGAAAGGTGTGAAATAGACACACTTCACTAATCCAAAGGAAAACAAAAGGACAATGAGGATATATTTGAAAATTTTTAATACAATCATCAACTAATGAATCCTTCTAAAAGGTTTGGAGATATAAAACATTAAGAGAAGTCAATAGACAATGGAAATGCAAAAAAAAAAAAAAAGGAATAAACAATAATTAGCAAGACTGATGACAGAATAGGCATAACAATATAGAGTTTGCCTAGAAAAATAATCTAAATTGTTATGATTTTCATGATGCTGAAACTCACTGGTTTTCTAACAGCATTTATCCTACTTTACCAATGACCTTGACTCATTTGTTTCCCACTTAGCAATGAACATTCAGGGTAAAGTCAGTAGGTTTTAACAACAACTAGTACAGCTCACCTTATCTGAGCTACCAAATTATAGACACTCCTGATTCACTTTCATCAAAGTTCTGCTTACCCAGCGACCATGTGCAAAGCAGAAATTTGTAGGAAAAGGGGTTTCGAGGTAACTATAGAAACACTGGATTGGAGGGGTTCCTGTGTATCTATCTCAATGAGGCAAATCATCAGCAGGTCTTTTCAGCTGGCACTCCTTTCATGGGGAGCTGTGAAAGCTCACACAAGTTTAGAAGACTCAGGAAAAAAAGAACTCATACAAACAGATGCTCTTTATTAATAACAAAACCCGCAAATCCATAGTGAAAAGGTGTAGTTAGTGATCGTTCGGCAAATGCTTATGGGACACTTGGGATATAAAAATAAAGAAGACACGTTCCCTACTATGGCAGAGTTCACAGTTAGATGGTGAGACAAATGACAACAAAGAAAAACACACTGCAACATATCAATGCTACCCAAAGGGGGTTAGATAACCACCTTTTTAAGAATGTGGCTAGTAACAAAACTACAGATAGGGGAGGAAATGCAGCTTCCAAAACAGTTATGATAGTTACATGGTCATCAAGGATTCAGAGAACAAACAGCAACTTAATGAAACAGCAACACAGACTGTAAAATTCTCAAAACGGCATGTTGCTTCTTTGGTTTAATAAAAACACGTTTTAAGCACATCCATAAATGTATTTAGCAAAGTTATTAGATCACTTCTTGTATCTGTTTTCCTTGGGCAGGCGACTGCTACTGAGGCCACATGGCCTCTCGCCCCAGTCCTATGACCAGCATTCTGGAACCCTTGACTGTCCCCAATTCTGTTTTAGTGGACAAATCACGAGATCAGAGAGAGCTGTCCTCATCGTTTTGAAAATACAGAGTTCTAAATTAATAATAATCACATAATTTTAAATGCATGAAACACAGGAATAAACATTTGATAAATACATGGATCAAAGAAAAACCAAATAGGTAACATGGTTTGTTTCAAAACAAAACAAACAGAAGATACCGAAGTATCACGAACACTACCTTTCTGTAGCTGTAGGAACCGGTGTCGTGCAGAACTGCCACCCTGAACGGGGGCCACCAGGTGTGGAGCTCTTTCACCCACTGATGCATCACGGTCGTTGGACAGACAATTATGGTTGGACCCAAACCCTCGAACCTGCACCCAAGACATTCAAAAAGAAAATGTGACCATGAAGGGAGCAAAAAAAATAATGCTTAGATCAAAAAAGAAAACAGTAACTATGGAAATATATTGATATTTTCTTTAAAGAAAAAGCAATTGAGGTTAAAAACCAGGAAGTGAAATCTCTACAACTCCATTCATCAATTAGTGGATGAAGGAATTAAGAGAAAACTCTAAGACATGAAAAGATAACATCTATAACAAAGTAAAAGAAAATCAAACCAGAGTTACTTCACAAAAATACTTTTATCTCCCCTTTGATTCCAGTAAGTCATTCTTTACACAGCACAGCTTAACCAAAGCGAAACACAACAGTATCTTAAATTTGTTTGGAGCTTTATAGTCCTCAAAGAGCAATCGTCAGAGTCTTGGGAACTGAGCAGCACAGAAATCACCCAGTGCTCAGGGGCCCTGAAGGTCAGTATGCCCAAGGGGCCCCGGTCATCAAGGGAGGGTGCAACGACAAGAAGCCGGTCTCCTGAGTGCTGGCGCCTGCTCCACCCTGGGATGAGAAGCAGGTGTAGCAGCTCTGTGGTGAGTCTTCATGTGCCCACCCACCCTGAGGTTTTGCAAGATGGTGCTACTCTTGGAGAAAGCAGCTCAGCAGGGCAAGGCAAGAGCCTTTTAAGTACTTGCCTGTGGACCCAGCAACCCCCATGATGGAGACTTATGAACCAGGATACACAAGGCAACATTATTTATGCTGCAGAAAAAGTGGACACTACCAAAATGCCTGTCAGTAAGAGAGGAGCTGGGTATATGACCCCATTTCTCCAATGAGGGCAGGCTGGTTTCTCCAAGACCAGCTCCTGCACGCACCAACTGTACCATCTTGGGCTTATTTAACCCCTCTGGTCCTCCGCTTCTCCTCTTGAAGCAGGAAGAACAGTACTGATCGTGCAGGGTTATTGTGAAGATTAAATCAGTCCATATCTGTCAAGTGCTTGGAATGGAGGCTGCCCATGGAAAACACTACAGAAGATGAAACAGCATATGGCCATTAGAAATTGGTTTTGAAGACTATTGAATGACATGGGGAAATGCTCCTAAGTTTTAAAAAATTGTTTATGGACTCTGCCCCACTCCCACACCCATAGTGGGGGCAGTGAACTGGGTGGCGGCCACCAAATCCAGAGCATTTCTTACCCTCTCCTTCGTAACAGAACCACAGTTTGGTGCAGGTTTCCCCACTTCCTACCCAGACATGGACTTGATGGGACTCTGACCATGGTCTGTCTGGGGGCAAGGGCAGAGGGGCGGGGGTCCTGGCTTACCGTGACGAGTCCACCCAGCTGCCCTGGTGAGACCGAGAGGAGGGACTCGCATTCTAGGCTGGGAAGTCTTCCCCCTGGCTCTCACCTGCTGCAGGTGAAGGAGCAAGTGGGCTCCAGGGCGAGCTCTAATCATCCATCTCAAGGAGGACAGCCTTAGGAGAAAAGTGAAGTGCCCAGGGCCCTGCTGGCAGCACTGAGCTGTGTCTGCAGCCCACCCCACCTGGGGATTTCCAGGTGTGTGGCCAGTTCCGAGGAGGCCAGGTGTGACTTACTCACACACCATAGGTGCCTAAGTGACCCTGCACCCATCCCTCCTAGTAGAGGGAAACAAATACCCCTTTCTTATCTGAGACCAACCCTGTAGCCACGCTCTTGAGCACATACCTCCACTCCATTAACTTTCTCAAGTCCTGCGGCCGCTTCAGCATCAATCTTGCTGAGGGTTGGGTGCCAGTCAGCGCATAAGACAAAAACTGAGCAGAGCTCAGAAGTGACTGTGGGAGCCACGTGGGTTCGCCCTGAGCTAAGCCACGAGGGGTGACAGGAACCCAAGTGGACCAAGAACAGCACACATGCCCGTGGCATTCATTCTGGTCTCGTCGGCACCCAACGGTCATTCTTGCCCCTCCCCTCCTCTTTCTGCCCAAGAGGTAAGCTGACTATGTGAAGGTAAATACACTTATATGACTCCACTGGACATGCTTTCCTCCCAAAGCTCCAGGTACTGTGTCTTTACACCAATGACGTCCCCAACTATGTGTCCAGGTCCAGCCCAGATCACTTTCCTGAACTCCCAACTACCGACACCTGGATACCCTAATGCCAGCTATTACCTCCACTTGGATGTCCCAAATCACCCTCCCTCCACCGTGCACTTCTCCTGTTTCCCAATCCAGTGAACAGAATCACCACTGGTCCTCCAGGAGCCCAAATTGGCAATCTAGGCCGCACCCCATCCTTGATGCCTCTTGCTCTCCCCCAGACCATCCAGTATTGTGAACATCTTCTCCCTCCTTCAGCCCTCTTACATCTCTCCATCTACACGGCCACCACTTCAGTTCAGGCTACTGTTACCTGTCATCTGGCTTCCAGCACGATCACTTAAAGAACCCTGGAGGAGGGGATGTGGCTCAAGCAGTTAAGCACCCGCTTCCCACATACGAAGTCCTAGGTTCAAGCCCCGGTCCCAGTACCTCAAAAACAAAAACAAAACAACACCTCTAAAAGCCTTCCATGGTCCCCACCACTCTGGGGACAGTCAAAAACTGCCCATGAGGACTCGATTTCTGTTGGCCTCTCCAGCCTCTTCTCTCCCCTCCCCAACCCTGACACTTGCCCCTACAGGTCAGCACCCTGCAGCCCGAGCTTTCTGCAGCTTCTAGAAGTTCACGCTTCTCTCACCTTGTGGTCTGAGCCTTGCTCCTGCTCACCCTCTTATCCATACTAACCCCCCCTTATGCTTCACTGCCTCCAGAACAGTCCCTGTCCCTCTCTCTCCAGGTGGGCACACATGCTGGCCAGTCCCCTGGGCACCCTCACCGCAACTTCTCATTTGTGCCCCCCTGAGCTTCCAGGGCAGCCTCTCCTTCAAACGATCGCAACGCCTAAGCTGCAGTCGGTAATTACACAGTGCCTGCGTGCCTGGAAAATAATCTGTCCTTCCAACAGAAAAACAGTGGGGTTTTGGTCAAGCCATACTTAAGTGAGCCTTCCCCTGGTACTCAGTCCAAAGGGATGCTAACAACAGGCCCCTGGTGACCCTGCTGTGAGAAAAGGCCTCTGCCCACCTCTAAAGTCTCTCAGCTCCCATCCCTGCCTCTTTGCTAGGTGAAAAGGGCTCCGACTACCAGAAGCCACAGACTACAGACCACTCTTCTTGTAGAAATTCCATGTCATGATTCTCATCAAGAGGTAGGGAATAAACTGCAGAGGTCCCGTGCAGGGACCATCTCCAAATCCCATGCAGAGAACAGAGACGCGGCCCTGCCCTCCTTCCTTAATATTCCTTTCGAGAAAGAATTAAATGGATTAGCTTCCCTATATCCTCCAAAGGGAATACAGAGTTATCTTTAATAGGCACTTAGCAGGGATTAGGAAACAACCAATCAAATGCTGTCTAAAAATGTAAAATCATAAACTCCAGTGTAAATACACACATGTGTCTTTTCAGGTGATATGGCATTTTTTCTTTTTTTTCCACACACCCTCTATAAACTGCTACATTGATGATTCATACTTTATGTCACGTGGGGCAGAGATTTTATTCTGGCAAAACCTCTATTTGGCATTATTAATGTCATTTACTTTCTGCCATTTTCTCCCTACTTCAAGAATAGGATGATTTTTATACAGAGTTGAATTCTAAGAGCAGACCTAGATGCTTCTTGGACCACAGAAGAGGTAATAAAGTCCATTAAGAGTCACATAAACTGAACCACCCTTTTCTAACCCTCAATCCCAGCGAGATAAGCATAAGAAATGACTAAATGTACTAGAGTGATTAGCATCAATTACCAAACTGGCTGCAATTCCTTTCATCTTTGACACTCACTGATTACCTAATGAATTTAGGACATGCCAATATCTCCATGGTCAGACATTTCACCTCGCAGAGTGGAAATCTATTCATGGCCTAGAATTTACCAGGAATTAAAGTAAAATATTAGCCTTCGAATGCTTATTAACTTTTTCAGGTCAGTAGGAATGCACAAAATGATACTGAAGACTTTAAAGCATTAACTCAAGTTGGAAAAGGTAAATAATTTATTTCCTCTCCACCATAAAATTCAGGGGGTCAGGGAAGTAGATGTAGCTCAGGTGGTTGAGCACCTGCTTCCCACGTATGAGGTCCCAGGTTCAATCCCCAGTACCTCCTACAAACAAACAAACAAATAAGCAAACAAACGAAAAAACCAACTTTCATTGGAGAGTGGATGTACTTCAGTGGTTGAGCACCTGCTTCCCATGTACAAGGTCCTGGGTTCAATCCCCGGTACCGCCTAATTAAAAAAAAAAAATTCAGGGGGACTGTCACCATGAATGACAAAGTGGAAAGAAGGGAGCATGTTCATTCTGATCTGGGAACACAACAGTGTGGACTTTTATCAAGCACCCATAATATGCCTCTCCCTCTTTTTAAAGTACACACACACATAAAAAACTTAACTTTTCCATGAGACTTACTAACCCAGAGACTTAGACCGTTTTGATATTCACAGACCTACAAGCGGTAACACTAAGACCATCTCAAATAGGGTCCCAAATACCTACTGCTTGCTCGAGTTCCGAGGACACGGGCATGGCCAAGAAGCAATGCCAGTTTGCACAGAACGTCGTTTGCCCTCGAGGGGTGACTATTTTCTTTGGGACATAAGCATAGAGAATTCCAAATTCATCTTGCTCCAAAGGAGGACCTGCTATAAAAACACTAGAAAACTTACACTGGCCCATTTGAGGGGAGGAGACGAAGCTCCTAAGCAGCCCCCTCTGTTCATAACTAGCCCGGTTGTTTGGGTGATACATAACCACCTTCTGGGAAGCCATTTCTACCAATACCATTTTAATCAAGATGGTCTGGGCTATACTCCAACATGCCCCACTATTTCATTATGGAAAGGAGGAGCGGAGCACCAATAGTTAATTGATTATAGCTGCTGCTCATTATTAGCCCTGCCTTTACTCCGAGTAGGACTGTCACTACTCCAGAGAGCATGTTTTAATTTTTAGATCAAAACTACACTGCAGGGATGACTTTAGGTTTACTAGGCCCAGAGAATCACTCTCACACCAGTTTCGTGATAACAGGAAGGGAAGGGAAGAAAAGAGATGGGAAATAAGAAAATCCCAGAAATAATTTACAGAAAGAAAGACAGTCCTAGGAATCATCAGGGCAGCTGGGAGCATTCTAGTTATCAAAAAACCCAGGTAGAGCCACAGAAACCAAGCCAAGCAAAGGGCTTATCCAGAACAGAGCAATCGTTTTTATAATGCTAAAATAATGACAGCCTCAGATAAGAAATCGCTAAAAGCCAATTTTCAACTTGGACTGTTCTCTTGGGTAGGAATGCTTTCTCATTTCCAGGCAAAATGTAATAGAATTCTAATATTTGAAGAAAACCCCTGCTCCAATACAACTTCCTTGTAAGTAACAACAACAAAACATTTGGCATTTCAAATTCTCCAAAGGTTCTCCCCACTTCCTCCATCTATATGAATGCAACTGAGATTTCTAAAATATTCTAAAACTTCAAACTCTTCTCCCAAGAAGTGCTGATCTGAATTAATGAAAGAATAAGGACTACACGCAAAGCACCAACCCCCAAGACTGAAGCAATGTTCTTTACTCAGTATCTATGGCGCATATCTGGCTCTCTACTAAAACTTCCGCAGCTGATGAACCGCAAGTATAGGAGACTGAGTGGCTGGCTCGACCCAGGTACAGCAACGCTAATCTAAAGTGTCTCCAGGGGAAGCGGCTGTGGCTCAATCAGTAGGGCTCCCGTTTACCATATGGAAGGCCCCGGGTTCAGTTCCCGGGGCCTCCTGGTGAAGGCAGGCTCGCCCGCACGGCGTGGTTAGCTGACCCAGCGAGCACAAGCAGCAAGGGGGGGATAAATGAATAAATAAATAAAATCTTAAAAAAAAAAAAAAAAAAAAAGTGTCTCCAGGTCACATCTAGTGAGTGGTCATGGCTTCCACAACACGACAGTCGGGTAAATTGCTTGCTGTGACTCGTTAGATAAGCCTATTGAAACCCAAGGAGCTCTGAGGTCATCTTGATGCAAGATTAAACATCCTACATAATTTACCTGGTAACATTTTTACCAATACTGGTTTACAGAAAACCAATTCACGGCTTAAAAATGGAAATTCTCATAGTACTTTATTCCAGGTAAAGTATTTCAGTCCTACCATATTTAATTAACACAGATTAAGTGTTTATACCTTCAGAATACTAAAGCTTTAATAGTTTATTGAAATTTTTAAAGAGAGCAAAGGTTTAAAATCTAGGCAGTTCTCTATTTTTCTGGACAGTAATTTAGGCTTTGGCCTTAAAGTTTATATAAATTTCTTAAAAGACTAGGAAGGGGAGCAAAAAGCATACTCAACAGACTCTTGCAGGTAAGTAACCTCAATTAAAGAAAAGAGCTATCTACAAATGCTCAATCCCACACCGATTGTAAAAGAAATCCAGGAGAACGCTTCCCCAAAGCTCCAACTTCCCCATAAACAGACTGTACTTACTGTAATGCTCACCTGGTCTCCTGCCAAAACAAATATTTTAATGTAAAATTTAATAAATGGAACTAAAGGTATTATGGCTAATTTAAAATTCCATACTGTGTAAACTATTGATATTAACATAATTGAGTTTGTAAACAATCCATTTGTAGACGCTAACCTTAGACATCATATTGACCCAAAATATCTAGTGGGGCTCATCTGCAAAATGAAGCATCAATGCCTGGAATTCATTAAAAGTGTTACATGTTTAATTTCTCCTGCCCTACAGCTCCATTGTCTCGTAAAAATTTTCCTTTGATGTCCCCCACTAAAAGAATTAAAGGAATATTGTAATTGAAATGTCATCAATAATTCACAAGGCCCTCCTCCACAGCAATACATCTGATGAAATATTAATCGAGCTCCACAGACTGACAGTCTGCAGAGGAGCACTTGCCTGTAATTTGAACCGCGAGTCCTGATCTTGCTGTAGCTCAGACCTGCCAAGAAGGCAATTATCTGGATGGTCTTGCCCAATCCCATTTCATCTCCCAGAATTCCTCCTGCCTGCTGGCAGTGCAATTCCCACAGCCACCTAACACCTGTCTGCTGGTACCTACAACAACAGACACCAACAAGGAAAAAGAAAACGGCAAATGTTGGATAATACGGATCATAACAGAAAGTACTCATGAATTAATCATTTGGCTAGGTTCTAGTACCAGTCATAGAAACATGCCGGATGTGTGTTTTACATGAGTATTATATTTATAAGGTCATACATTTTTGATCACCTAGGCATAAAATCACAATTTTTTCTTTACAGAACATTAACACATTTCTAATTAAACTGATAGATGGGGGTAATTAGGGACTATTTCATTTCTTTTTCAACATTAGAAAGAGCTTGGTAAACAAGCATAAACTTATTATCTTTTATTCACTATCTTTCTAGGAAAAAAAAAACAAAACCCAAATATATTTAGTATACAAAGTTCCATTAATTTTTCCACAGAAAAGAGGCATTAACATTTATTTTTTCAATCTGACTAGCATCAAAAAAGCAGGACAGAGGACACCACAATTTATGGCTGACACTGTTGAAAAGCCACTTGGTAATCATATTATCTTTTTATAGGAAAAATTAAATGAAATTTTAAGGCCATGAACAATTCTGAATAATAAGGCTGCTCTCAAAATTAGTACTTAACAGATGATCCCGTAAGATTACCAGCAGATGCAAAAAAGAACAGTTTAAAGACTTCACAATACAAATGAGAGACAGGCTAAGGAAGGTTTTGGAAAGGCTTATCTGGAAGAGGTCTTTTTAATATTTTAAAGCGGAACTTGATTTAGGGACTTTATCATAGACACAAAAAGATCAGAACTATTAAAATGTTAAACAAGGACTTATAGATCAAAGAGAAATAACATAACCCCCTACACCCAAAAATATCATGCAACACAGAAATCGATATATTCCTTTCTCTTATCAATGGCATGTTTAGGAAATAAAAACAAATAACGCCAAAAACGTTTTTGAGAGGGGAAAAAAGATTTTTCATGGAATGGCATGAAGACTATATGTCACATTAAAAAAAAAAAATCTAAAGCCAAAAACACTTAAGTGAAGAGAGAATGATATTGAAGATTAAATACCAAAAGCACAATTAGTTTTTTTAAAAAGTTAAACTGGATGTTATTAAAATAAAATCCTTTTTCTCTAAGAAAGATAAAAGAAAGAAAATATTTAAAAAAAAAAAAAAAAAAAAAGACAATCAAAAGGTCAAAGTTTTTTTTAGGACAACAGCAAGGTTGATGAGTCCCCCACATTAAAAGAAGTTTGTTTTGTTGTTGTTGGAGGTAGTTTTATGGCTCCAATGCTACCTGGTACGTCTACCTAACACCTCACCTTGGACCTCAGGTCTTGTTGAACTGGTTTTACTTGATCTCCTCTCTGTAAACATAACCCTCCTCCCCAGCCCAGGATTTTGGAAATCAATTCCTGAAGGCTAGCTCTAGCTGTTGCCATTATTTTCAATCATATACAGAAAACCTAGAATGAGAATTTTGCTGTTCAGGTTTGCTAATTATATATACTTGGGCATGTATCTTGGAGAAAAGGATTGAAAATCAAAACACAATGCAGACTAGTATAGACTTAAGGTTGTGAATTCAGGAAGAAGGATGGGCCTTATAAATATGTGATGTGCAATCAGAGAATAACAGCTCCCACTAGGCAAAGAACAAGGCCAAGTGCTTTGAATTCAGCCATTTTACAGCTAAGGAAACAAAGGCTCAGAGAAGTTCAGTAACTTGCCAAAGGTCACACTGTTTTATAAAAAAAAAAAAGGAAAAAAACAGAATTCACATCCAAACTGTTCTGTTCCAAAGTTTAGTTTTGGAGATAATTTAGTCAAATCAGCGGTTCTCAACCAGGAGAAATTGTGCTCCCCACAGGGCATTTACAACTTGGGGAGTGCAACTCACGTTTAGTGGGTGAAGGGAGGCCAGAGATGCTCTTCAACATCCCACAACAGAACGTCAACTGTGCCAAGGACGCTGGTTCGTGAACTGGTTTCACTGGGCTACTTTCAGCTTTTGAAAACATTACATTCCAAACAGCTCCCCCAATGGTTCCGACGTGCACTCAGGCTCCAGCATCACTACATACTAGCCCACTGGACTCCTTGCAGGGGCACAGTACAAGTAAGGGCCCAAATCTCCCAACAGTCACTCCACCCCTTGCGCCAAGACATCCCTAGGCCTCCCTCCAGCATGCCTCAACCTCTTGGTTTTGGAGCTGATCACTGGATTAAAATGGGAAGAATGTGGAGAAGAGCTATTGAGAAGTCATGAAAGAAGAAAGAAACAGAACCAGGGTGGTACCCAGAGGGAGTCCAGGAGGGAATTAGGACGCCTGGATTCTGCATGACCCAGGAGAGGAGATGGGCTGGCGTGTCTCATCTACAAACAATCTCCGAGGACTTTTGAACAGCACCTAACTGTGCATTTACAAGACGGTAATTAATATTAAAGAAGCAACTTAAGAAGAAAACATCTGCTATGTAGCTCCTAAGTCACATCACTTCGTGGAAATCAACAACTAGGGATATTGTACAAAGATGGCCAAGAACGGCTCTTTCTTTTCACCCTGGACAGAGGAAGGCCCTCAGAAGGCAGTTTAAGGAAATTCACCTGGTGAACCAGCCAATACGCAGATACCAGTGAATGAGGAGTTAGGAGGTCTGGGCTCTGGTACCAGCGGCACCACTAATTGACTTTGATCTTATTGCTTTAATTTCCTAAAAATAAACCCTGTACAACAATCACATAGTTCATACTAAAGCAAGGTTTGGAATCTAGTTTTCTGAGCCTTTGAGATGCAGATAAATTACTCCTTAGGAAGAGTTCAAAATTTGTGCCCATTACTGCACAACACTAGAGAAATGTCCACATTCTGCTATCCACAGGAGACTGAAGCACCACAAAAGCAGGCCAAGTAATTTGGTTTATCTTGGCATCACCACACCGACCCAAGCCTGCATTTGCTTCTGTGGATGAAATAAGGCCAAAAGATTGGAACTGGTCACTTGCATGCTTAATTATGCAGATGAATGCATTTGCTGGGCAAACTCTCAAAGCAGAAGTTTAAAAGTTAAATGTTATCCTGCAGAAAATAGCGCTTAAATGGATAATTGTACCTTCTGACTCCCTTGTGTAATTTAATTTAATTCCACAGAGTGCAGTAAATACAGTAAAAGTACCATTACAGTTTAAAATTAGATTGGCCTGGCTAAAACTTAATCATAAGATGGAAATGGAGAATCTACCAATCCTATTAATTTTTTCATATGGTAAAAGAAAAGGAATAGTAGTTTTATAACAATTTAAGATATTTAAAATCCTGTTTTCGTAGAGAAGAAAACAAGAAAATAGATTGCAGGAATGTGCAATTAAGACTGTTTTTTTGTTTGTTTGTTTTTTCAAAAACCACATGTATTTGTTTAACTACTATTGGCTTAATAGTTCAACACACTGAATCCCATATAGTCCTATTCAGCAAAGTTTGGTTCTAGTAACTGAATTTTCTCTGTTGGACAATTTTAACCAAACATCCTAATCAACGTGACTCTCGAGGATATTTGCCACATCACTTCCTAGACAAGTAGAAGTATCCTGCCCTTCACACCTTCAGGGTTAACTTCCCTGTATGTTTCATGGGATAAAATGACTACTCCCTCTTCTCCTTGCTCCCCAGCAGCTGGAGAGAACTAAGATGACAATATAAGCAATTTGAGAGGGACTATAAAAGCATGCTGTTTCTAAGTTGACATCCTGCACAAGTTTAGGGCCTGGTGACAGCTGAATCTATGAAGGGGATTAAACGTCATCATCCTAAAGAAAGAAGTTTGCATCCTGTTCCCCACTACCAATTGATGATACATAAGAGACAGAAAGAAGCTCTTTAATGGTTTAACTTCCTATATGCATCTAAGAAGCTCTTCTAAAGCATCTTGTTAAGTAAATCCCAGGAGTGATGAGATTGAAAATGTTCCTCAGTATGTACATTCATCACCGGACACTCCTCAGTCTGTAGATACTGCGAGCATGCCATCTCGCAGGCAGCATCCGGAGATCCACAGCACTCAGCCACTTCACATATGAAACTTCATCTTTCTAAACAGCAACGTGATGCCGAAGGTGCCTATCTCCTCACTTTTGACATTAGAACAATATTTACATGAAATATTTAGATACACATCTGGTCAACTCAGAATTATTATACTTAGGTGTAATCGAAGGCATTTAGAAAACAATCTCAAGGATTTTTATTTCCAAACAGAATTTAAAAGCCTCCCCAATACTGATCTGAATAAGCTCTTCTTGTTAAATTAATCTGACTTGAAAAATGAGCAGTTTGGTTCCTTAAAATTACTCAGAACAACAACAAAAGAATTCAACGTAGATGGTTTTTAAATGCTTTCAGTCCGCTTAAATAGGTCCGTATAGATTCATCAGGTTACAAACACACCCCATATGCACTTCAATTTATTATCATCTAATCTTAATGAACAGTATGTGGCTGAAATTTCATTTTGACAATGTCTGTATTTGCAATAAATTGCTGCAACTACTTTAAGGGCCCACAGGTAGCCGCTGAGTAATTCCTAAAATATTAATTTGTACGTAACGACTTGATGACAAAAGGACAGAACACATGGTACATACTTAAAAAGCTTTTTGAACAGAAAACCTGGCACTTTGAAACCTTCGTCAAACTCAGCATCGCTTTCTTCAGAATCGTCTTCAAGCTTTAGGTGCTTCTCTTTGTCCTGCAGTCTCAGTTTATTCCATTTCCTACCATGAAAAGAAAAACTACATTAGTCATTTTGATTCCAAACATATTAAAATAGATAGTTCTAGTAATGTACTGGAAAAAAACAGGCAAATGAGAAAGGGTCTTCCAGGTTTCTAGGTTTCTGCTGCCATCATCAACCAAAACACTGCTATTCAAAGCAGGAAAACAATTCTCCTTTCCTTCCTTTTCAATTCAATTCTTATTTGAATTATTACAGCCGCTCTAGAAATATTTCTATAAGGTCTCATTTCATTATCAAAACTACTTGCTTCTTTGCTGGCATATCCTAAGGGACAATTTCTCTGCTGGTTCCTAACATAGACAAACTTCTAGAAATGATTCAGTGAAAATTTCAATATAACTAAGTATCTCCAAAATAGGAATACACTTTTTAATAAAAAATATATTTTATTCATAATTTACCATTTCTGTGCCAAAGATATGATAGCCATAACATAAGAGAGCCTAGTAGCTTGGACATAAAGCAAAGTTTGGGTTAAAATTGCTATATCGGAGTCACATATTGATTATTTAATGGGGCGGGGGTCAACAAAGATAAAAGTACTGAGAATTATGCTGCTTAGGAAAAATGTGTTCACTGAACAAAAGCTAAGTTACAGATTTAGTAATACAATGCTTTTTGGATATAAACTAAGATGAACATTTTTATTTCAGAAGGGTTTTTTAACAGAAGAAATGCCATCTGTCTAAAGGCCTGACAGTCTTCACGACATAGGAAGGTCGTTGGGAAAGCGCAGCTACTTAACCAGACTGATTTTGCTTTCATGTAACTACACTGGAGACTAGTATCATGATAAAAAAAAAAAAAAATCATAAAAGTCAACTGCCCCACACTCTATTCACTTTAAAAATAAAAGGATGACTTTTTCTGGCAGGCATGCAACTGACACTGAATTTCTCAAATTGGTGGAAACAGAATAAAATCAACAGTACAGTTAAATGCCTTCCAAATATAAAGCTCACAGGAAGGGAACGGGAGCAGAACATATCAAAAAAGATATTTATCTGCCAGTGACTATGCTAGAGTAATGAATGTCTGAGGGAAGGCAAATGTAAAAAGAAAGGATCAAGTTTTGCAGAAATAAACCACACACGCTGCCGGGGTAGAGGTACAGGGTTTTCCAGTATTAATTACAAAACCAGCACAGAGGCAAAATACAAGACAGGGCTGCTGAGGACTCTGAGGCAGCAGCTCTGATAAATTCTGGCCTTGTTGAAAATTTCAGGCCTTCAAAGTAACAAAAGGAAGGGCTGGCTGAGATTTCGTTGTCATCAGTAAGGAAAAACTGGTTGGTGATCTGAAACTCCATCCCAGGGTAGTAAGTGATAAATAAGATCACAGAAACAATACTGCTTATTTCCAGAGAACAGCAAATGAAAGAGGTAGAACAAGGCCAAATCTAAGGAAATAACTACCCTATAACCATCGAGTTAATATGTGATATTCTTTTTATATAAAAGTTTTAATGATCTTTTTGTGCTTAATTTCTAAAGACATTCTTTCTCTCTCATTTTTACTTCTCTTCCTTAAAAACGATCACCAGGCAACTGAGGACGTGAAAGTGCTAGGTGACCATAAGAGCCTTTGTTATTTTCTGAGTTTCATGTTACATGCAGATTTAGATAGATACAAAACGCAATCCTAGAGGACATCTGACATCTGGAGATATTTTGGGTTGCCACAGCTGGGGAAGATGCTCCTGGCACCTAGTGGGTAGAATGTTCCACACTATATGAGAGCCCCCCACAATGAAGAATTAGCTGACCCCCAACATCGACAGTGCTAAGGCTGAGCTAAGGCTGGTGTCCTTAGCTATGGGAACTTAGAAACCTTTAAAGTGATAAACATTTCCCAGGTGCATCTGTCCTAGCAGGTTCAGACAGCGAGGTAGACCTCAGGAGCCAAGCTCTTACTCTCATAACTCAAAACCAAATAGGTCTGCTTAACCAAAGGTACCTAGATGAAGTAAATTTGCAGGAACCTGGAAGAATGGCAAAAGCTATCAGGGCCACTTAAAAAGACTTTATTTTGCAATGACTCAAAGATAAGTTTCCGGGAAGAAAAATTAATGTACCGGAAGAAAACATTGGCTTTAAAAGTTTGGCCCAGAAAGTATGTAAATATTTTACATATAAGAGTACTGCATATTAAACTTCACTGATAGATGGCCGCTGTTTCCTTTGACTTGGCCAGTAAATCTTCGTGGCTGTTCAATTTCCCAACATCACTCAGCATTGAGAGGGCTGCAGCTTCCTCCCTCCCCCTCCCTCCTAAAATATACAGGCCTTGTGTCGGCCACTGACACGGCACCTAGGAAACCACATAAGCCGCTAGAAATGATCACATTCAAGCGCCTTCCGCTCCTTAAACAACAAGGGAAAGAACCGAACATTTATTTAGTTTGGCTATGAGATGACTCAAGGTGGTGGGGAAAAATCATTATTGCCTACAAGTCTTTGAATTACTGTGAAGACAAATCGCCCCAGTAGAATCATATACACATATTAAAGACAGAAAATGCCAGGGTTATAAAACCACAGGCACATGTAGCTCAGGCTGAAAGTCTTCTGTTCCATAAAGCAGGCATTCCTCACGTGGCCTGAAGCCAAAACGCACCTGATCCTCCAGCAGTGCCCACGGAGAGGTGGGCAGCAGGAAGGCACTACGCCACAAACCATGACTCGGCACCCGGGGCGGGGGAGGAGACAGACCAAGGAGCCCCAGAGCATCGAGGCATCCTTAGTGGCGTGCTCACCTGGCATGTCCTGGCAGCCGGCCAGCCGAGCCATCTATGCAGCCCCCAGAAGGAAAGAGGGATCCCATGGTGCAGGTGAGGTGAACACAAGCCAGCTCAAGCGCCCCGAATCCAACCCTGACCACCGTTCACGAGCTCTTTAACCCCTGGTGTGTGGCTGGGCCTCAGTTTCCTCAACTGTGAGTGGGGAGGACAAGAGCACAGACTTCCCTGGGTTTGGGATGGTTAACCAAGGTGCCACAGGTAAAGCTCTCTGCATGCCCAAAATGCAGTCCATGCTTAACGAATCCATGTACTATTACCCTGACCAAATGCACTTCTGGTGTCCGCACACAATCCTGTGGCAGGCACCGCTGCCACATCTGCTTTGAGGGGGAAACAGAGGCAGGCTCGCCGCGCACGTCTGATAGAACTGCTGGAGCAGATGCACTCGAACAAAAACTGATGTTTTATCAGATGGATCTCCATAAATTATTAATATGGATAATGTGAATGCCACAGGCGTAAAGACAGCAGGCCTTCCCAAAGTACCTGCAAAAATGGTCCAACTTGAGAATTCTGTAATAAACCTGGGAGGAGGCAACTGTCATAAGAGGAAGACTGGCTGTCTGTTAGGTGACAGGAACAAAACAAATCGATAGAGAGCTTTGAAAATGATTGCGAGCAGGGTCAAAGCTAAGGTCTGGGCCCAGGCATCTGAAATCTTCAAATCTAGAAATGGCCCCCAAATGTTTAACTTCCGTGATTTCTATATACCAGGTAAGTGATTTGGGGGGGGGGGGGAGCAGTCAGCTGTCCAACAGTTACATTTTTAGAAAAGAAGTGACTTTCTGATGGTCTCCACCTCTCGTTTTACAGCCTCCACACATGTAATAGTCACAGCTGCAGCCGCATAAAAGCAGGCAGGCATGGCGTTCCCTGGCAGCCTCCCCCGCACAGCCTGCCACAGTGCCCCTGGCAGCCACTCGGAAGAAAATCCAGTAATAAACATAAACTTGCCATCCTAATAGGCTGCAGGCAGAGAAAATGCTCCCTGCTTCCCGACAAGCACACAGGACGCGTGCCTGGCCCAGGCGGTGGGGCCTGGGGCTGATGGTGCAATAATCATCTGTCGGAAGCACCTCGGACCCAAGGCCAGGCTGCAAACCCTCCAGGAGCGATGCTTCCGCCACGTGGAACCTGCCGGGGTGCCTGTTCAGCAGAGCCCTAACACACACCTGAGAGCCAGTTTCCACCAATGCAAGCTAATTTCTTTCAGAAGGAGAACTTCCAGCATTACACGGACGTTCAAAGTACACAAACAGAAAAACATGGCTAGCTGCCCCCGTGCCCTACCTGTGGCCCCCTCACCTTTGTGCACCTGCAGGTCCTGGTCTAGCCTCCCTTCCCCCAACACACACCCACACACCTGGCGGACCCCCAGGCCTCTGCTCGAGCAGCGCCTACCAAGAAAGCCTTCTTGAGCAGCCCAGAGCCAGCTCCTGTCCCCAGCTCCACAGCACACTGGGCACGCCCGTGGTCTCCACTAGCACCCTCCTTGAGTGTTAGCATCATCTAAACTCTTAACTGTCTCCCTCCTTAGACTGGGAGCCCCATCAGGACACGGCTGGGGATAAAGAAGACATCACTATGGAAAAGTATGGCTGCAAAATGGCAGTGTAGGAGACCCAGAGCAAGCTCCCAGAGACTCACTGTCCCATCTCATTTATAGTTCACTTCCTGCCACATGTTCTAGTCCTTCTACGCATCTGACAGTTGCATCCATGGGATAAATGGTTCTGCCCACGACAAAGAATGCCCTACTGCAAATGGATTCCAAGACAGGGAAATCTTTAAGTTAGAACTTCATAAGGAACCAAAAAAAAAAAAGGGAGGAAAAAGGAAAGCTCATTATTTTGAATAACAAAAAGTTTGCAAATTATCCTCACACCCCAAATTCATCTTTTAGGGTTCACGAGTGGACCCATTTCCAAGGAGAATGGTTCCTGCACACTGGCCAGTGAAAAGAACAGGAGCCCTGAATTTGGTTCCAGTGACAGGCGGAAAACTTCAATTTCTTATGAAAGGATTCTTCTTATGATGGGGGAAAAAAAAGTTTAACTAGCCTTAAGCTGTACTGACATTACAGAGAGGAAATCATGTTGTGTACGTCCCCACCTTCACACTCATAACAGTCACAGCTGCAGCCTCCGCTGGCATGTCTTCTAAGGCTCGGTTTTCAGCCCCAGTCTGACCCTTGTGGATGCCACCTAGAAGCGAGCTCAGTAATAAAGACAGATTTAAGAGACCGACTGAGAAGTGAAAATCGTCTGCAGGCAGAGAGCTGCACTACAGGCCCATAGGGAGTAAGGGGAGGTCCCAGCTTTAGAAAAGTCACTTGGCGGCGCTGCATGTCTCCCCGACCATAACAAGAGCCAGGTCATAGGTTCTTATGAGAACTAAGTGAGATGACGTAAGTACAACATGCTTTGGAAACTGTGGTATACTACATAAGCATCAGATACGCTCTTACAGTTATGGCCAGGGGTTTACGCAGAAATTGTATGTGAATAAAAACTAAGTGTCAAAAAGAAAAAAAAAAAAAAAGTAAGTGTCAAAACGCCTCCTGCGACCTTGGGCAGGCCTGAGGTAGGTTCAGCGCCCAAACTGAGAGGGCCATCACTGCTACGCCACCCAGGGCAGCAAGGGCTCTGGAAATCAAGCCAAACCAGGAAGGACAGAAGGATCTGTAATGTCTATCTTAGAACACAGAGAACTGTCAAAGCAACCAAAGTGGAATCATGACCGACGACCCAGGTGCAGATTATAAAGTTTACTACCCCTGGGTAGACTACTAGTGTCCCCTAGTGTGCTCAAAGGAGAAATGCTGTACTTAAGAGTCATACAGACATTTTATCACTAAATAGGCCTGAATCATATGAATAACCAGAGCATGAAAGCTAAGAAAAATACAACAAAACTAAGTTTACTACAGTTAATGAACTGTCTATGCATCCTAATGCCAATTGTTAAATCGCCTTTTACTTTGGAAAGAGGTCACTTTTTCATACATATGCAGTTCTCACTGACCCCTTTTTCCAAGCATCCTACTGCCCCCATGGAATCTCCTAGTAACTGTTTTGGCTGGTGGGCATGGGAGTAACAAGGGTAGCTAATATTTACTGAGCACCTGGGTAAGCCAGTGTTTGACATGAACTACCTTTCGTGAGCCTCACCTCGCTCTCTGGAGCAGGCACTACAATGATCCTTGTTTTCACAGAGGAGACAGTAAAGAAGCTGCACAGGACTCCCAACTGCTCAGCCAGACCCTGACACCCCAAGGTCACGCTTCTTAGCCCCAACGCCATACGCTGCCTCCTTAAGGAAAGCTGGCCAGCTTCAGGTTCTGTTTCCAGATTACACATACACATACACGCACGTCTATATATTTACAGTCATAAAAACTTGTGTAATAATACAATGGCTGGGTTTCTCAGGTTTGCTGGGTGCCAGGCACTGCTTCCAATAGACTGCATGGATTAGCTCATTTAATCCTTACAACCCTATGAGGTGGATCTTATTTTTATTCTCTTGTTTTCATAGTTAAGGAAATATAGCCAAGGAGAGGTGAAGCGCCCTGGCCCATCAGCCAATGTGTAAGTGGTGGAATCAGGATTCAAACCCAGATACTCTGGCTTCAGAGTCTACACTCCTGGCTACTACATAACATTGCCTCTTCCAAAGTATTTTTCAAACTCCCTAGAACCACTCCTTTTCTCAGAGTGCCAGCCAAAGAGTCAAAAACCACCTCGATTATAACCACCTAATGAAAACAACCATACATGAGCAAGCCAAATCCTAAAACGGCAATTCAAATGTTGTCTCCAAAAATGACAGGGCAAAAATTCAAAGAGGGATAAGATTTTCTTCATTTTTGTACAATGAAATGATTGTTTCCCCATCTCAGTACAGTCTAGGGCAAGTCGAAATTTCTCTAGACACTTGAAGATTTTTCCAAGTACCAATAAAATCAGTTTAGAAGTTCTTCTGCCTCTAGATATCCTGGGCTGAATGATCACATAAGATATTCTTAATACCAGACCAATCAGTGTACACAACTATTTATGACAACCCACAAAGAAGGCAAAATATACATATTAATGGGAATTGGCAAATGTTCGAAGCCCAAGTTCACGTATTAATGAAATGAACATGCTCTCTCCAAAATATCAAGGAAGTCACATACTGAGCTACTTGGAATGAAAAAATGACCTTTGTGCTCAGTCTTTGTGTTAATGTTACAAGGGTTACTAACCCCAGAGCAGTTTAAATCTGTACTGGCTATGCAGGCAAAAGGCTATATATCATACAATTAAGTCATCCTTAATACAATGGGAAAATTTAAACCTCAGGATCATTCTCTACTTATTGCAATATCCATGAAGAAAAATTCTACAACAGCACAATGAGTACAATTTGATTTTTTTAAAAATATATGAAGGCACCAAGCTGGGTATTTAATATAGTTTGCACTTCTGTAGTGCAATAGGTTTTCTGTTTCAGACAGCTAAGAATCCCTTACAGATTAGTGTAATTCGCTAAACTGAGATACTCCATGTTTTACTTTTCTTATCTGCCTTTTTATGGTCTATCTGGGTGGACTTAATTGGCACATACAGCAGATAAAATACCCTCAGTTAGAGCACAGGCCTCGAAGAGTAAATTAAGACTGATGCAGACAATTCTGCACTGAGCTGAGGAATGAAAGGTGTGAGCAGAGCAGGAAGCAGAGTTAGTCTTCATTTGTGTCTTTGCTTTGTCATTTAAAAGCCAAAGTGCTCTCTAAGAAAACATCCTTAAGAGAGTAACTTTTCCTTCTCTCTTTAAAATATAGATTCCAAGAAGGAAAAAAAAGAAAACAAACATGGGTTTATTTTGTAAGAAAGAAATTAACTCTCAAACTGATAAGAATAACCCTAAAATAATTAAATTCAGGTTTCTACACTGTAACTGGGCCCAAAGGTCCTGACTCCTCAGGGAGGGACAGACAAGGGGACAAACCCAGTGCAAATGGCCTGGGAGCCAGCTCCAGGCAAAGGGAAGAGACAAGAGAATGGAGACAGAGCAGCCAGGAGAGCAGCGGTTCTAGGGCCCTGGCCTTCAGCACTGGTGCTGTCAAGGGACAGAGAAACCCACGCCGAGGCCAGGCCCACCCCAAGCCCCTCACAGCAGACCCAGATGACAGCCTCCCTGCCACTGACCCAAACCACCTCCAGGCCCCTTCCCTTCTCACAGCTCCTCTACACACCGGTCTAGAGATCTCTCCTCGGAGGCTGAGGATGAAACTGACGCACGTCAAGTGAAGCACCTCCACACAGATGCTCTCAATAACATCAGCCATCTCGTCCATGTCACACCGCCCCACAGCCAGTGCCCGTGCTGGGGCCACTGAGGCCTCCTCCACATTTCCGAAGCCGCTAGGCTCGCCACAACACCTGTCTATGTGGCAAGACCCCCTCAGCACCTAAAAAGGCTGGCAGCCTACTCCTTCCCAGGACCGTGTGTGGATACCACCCAGCCCTGCCAAGCGGGGGCACCTTGCCCCTGGCCACAGCAGCCCCCACGCTCAAACGGGACGATGACAAAGAATATCAGAGTTCCAGACGCCCGAGCCTCACAGACCAGTAGAGGATATTCTGCAAGACTGATGCAATGGAGGTCGTAGCAGCGCTTTTTAACTCAAAGTTATTTGTGCGAAATAAAGTAAAAAATCGTACAGAAGAAAAGAAAAACTTTCGGATCAAAATATATTTTCAAAACTACAAAAGGTAAAAAAAAAAAACAAAAAAAAAAACACGGCAGGCATGATTACGGATTTAGGATATATGAGAGCGTGAAGCAAATTCTATCCTCCCACATACCACTATTTCAAGCCTTCTAGACTCCCTAGCAGTCTCCTCAAATCCTCATCCAACTCCCAGATGCCTGCCTTAGGCTCTGGCTTTGGTTTCCCTTCCCTGGAGGTGGAGCAGCCATGTGCTGGTTTTCTGGTGCCACCTTGTGGTCACACCTAGATACTGCACTCTAACATTCCTACAGCCCTGTCCTGGCTTCAAATCCCAGCTCCCCCTCTTAATAATGAGGCAAGGTGGCTGACATTCTGAATCTCACATAAATGAGCTATCTCATACAGAGAAGGCTGCTGTGGGAATTTCATGAGACTTTAACTCTGGAGAACCATGATAAAGCATTTGTGCGTTATAATCATAACAATGTAAAGATACATTTACATTCAGCTGAAGAAATGAACTGGGGAAGCACATGACAACATGGAAGGAACCTTGAGGACATTATGTTGAGTGAAATAAGCCAGACACAAAAGGACGAATATTTTAAGGTCTCACCGACATAAACTAAATACGGTGAGTAGACTTACAGAGTTGGACTCTGGAGTATAGGTTGGTGGACAGAACGGGGGTTGAGAAGGGGGAGCTGAAGCTGGACGTGCGTAAGATGTTTAATAAGGTCCACTGTAAATATGTGGTCATGGATGGAGTTGATGGCAGCACATTATAACGAGAATAACAAACTGCTGATTTAATGGATGTGATTGTGGCTGAACAGGTAGTCTAGGGAGGTTAATGTTAGTTGGAGAACAGGTAGAGGATAATATAGGGAAAGCATAACTGATTTTGGTGGTAGATGAAGATTGTGGTTAATAATATAAATACAGAAATGTTCTGTTACAAGGTGTTAAGAATGTGGTGACACATGGAGAAATAGAACCAATGTAACTTATAGCCTATAGTTAACAATAATATTGTAATATTTTTGTAGCAAAAGGAAATAAGGTACTCTATCAATTCTAAAGCTCAAAAAAAAGAAAAAAGAACATGGGAGTTTAGCTTTATGAGATATGAATATGATTATACATTTTTTTCCTATTCTTCAATTTCTTCATTAACAAAGATCTTGGTCATGTCATTGAACCAATCTGTGCTCATCTATGTATCTTTCTGAACACTAGAAAAACAACTGAGTTTGTTTTTAGGATTAGATGAGATAAATGTGCCTGGACAGAGCTTTTTGGAGCAATGCTTCCATAACTTAAGTTGCCTTTTGTCTGTCATTTTATATTTTGAATTTGAAATAAATTTGGAAAAAAAAAAGATGCACGTTTATATGCCATCAAAGGCCGAACGAAATGTAGAAAAATAAAAACACAAAGTTTAGGCCATTTTTTCATCTTAATATTACTATCATATTTTGACAGTTTGAAGTTCTTTTATGAATCCCCAAAGAGGAAAAGATTATGGTTTTGAACTAATCCATTCCTGCAGGTGTGGGGCCCTTTTGATGGGACTGCGTCAGTGAAGTGTAACACGTTGGATCTCCACTGTCTTGCTGGAGCTTTATATAAACAGAGCCACAGAGAGAGACACAGAGAGGAGCCAGGAAAGAGACAAGCCCTATGCCTGGCTGTCCACATCTAAGCTCCAGGAGACGGAAGATTCTGGTGGGGAAGGCAGGGACCTTGGTAGAGATCGGACGCCATCTTGCGTCACCAGGTGGTAGGACCCCAGGATCACCAGTAGCTGACTCTGGTGAGAAAGCATCTTTGCTGGTGCCTTTTTGGACTTTTCATGGCCTCGGAGCTGTAAGCTTTTACCCTAAATAAAATCCCCATTATAAAAGCCAAGCCATTTTTAGTACTTTGCTTCGGCAGAGCCCTGTGGCAAACTAAGACACACACTTTCACAATAAAAAGGGAGAAACAAGAGGTACTAAAAGAGGATTAGGGCTATTGGGGGCGGGGGGCGGACAGGTGGAAAGCCTTCAAACAGGTCAGAAGTACCAACTCCAGTGGCTCCAGGTTGTGGTCTCACCAGCTGAGCCCCATGTACCAAGTCATCCGAGGAGCCTTGGGTGTCAGCTCGTGACGAGTCTGTGCCTGAACTCTCTACTGCATGTGGCTGATATGAGAGTGGGGTGGGGTAGGGTGGGATGCAGACATCCCAGCAGCGACTCCAAGCAGATTTGGGACTAGATTAGAGAAAAATGCAGCCCCCGGCACCCTTACCAGCAATTCCTCACAAACACCTCACGGGTCTCCTAAATGCTACAGGTTAAAGAAGTTCTTTCTAACCCAAGGCCTCTGAGAATGACAAATGGCACAAACCTCGCCTCAGAATCACCCCGACCTCCTGCCTTGGCCTCTCCAGGCTGAGCCTGACACACACATTCTGAGATGCTCCGGATGATGCTGATGCAGGCGCCAGCAGAACCAGGCCGAGTGACCCGCAGCCTTCCACTGAGTGACCTGGTCTTGAGGGTCAGCTCCCACCCTTCTCCTAGTGCACAAGCATGAGCATGGTACAGAAGGAGGACTTCAGAGAAACTGAGCAGCAACCGAATCTGCTCAAAGCTACCGCCTTAAGGAAGAGAGTACACAAAACCGATTCTATAAACCAAGTGGCTCCCAAACTTGGTCAGTGTATCAATCACCTGGGAAGGCTCCTTAAAATTCCTTTCTGGCAGCCCTGTACTCATCTTATCTGATCAGCATCCCTGGGGTGTATGAGGGGGTAGGGGGCAGGGGGGAAAGGGGGGGGACTCCTGGGTGATTCTGGCAGAATCAATCTGCAGGTTAGAAACCCTGACTTTAGTCAATGCTCACTACCAAGGAAATACAAGCTGCTGAGTGAGCAACTTCACAATAGTTTGAAAATGGAAAGAGAAATAAGGCTTCAAGATATGGGTTTAAAGTCGAATTATAAACACTGACCCTGGTCCTGCCTGTGAGGAGAGACAAAAACTTTTCTCTTGAAAAGAACGAAGCCTGATCTAGGCCACCAGCTGGACCAAAGCGATGCCCACAGCTGCCAGGCAGAGGCAAGTGCTGGTGAAGATGTTTGTTTTACTATCTCCAGGCTGGCAGAGACCTGGCACGAGAGCCCGTGGAGGACAGCGCTAATGGACTAGGGCACTCTGTCCCACGGAGCCCAAGCAGGGCCTCCATCTCCCTCTCAGCTGGGCAGGTCAGGCCACCGCTGCCCAGAGGTGGGAGCTGGGAGGGAGGGTCAGCACCCAGCCTTCTGTGCAGCTGGTGGCCACCACTGCATTTCCCAGGCAATCCAAACGAGAACCCGGGGGAAATAACGCGCCTCCACAGCAAAGAAAGTTCTTCCCTTCTCAGCAATGCACCTGTAGTTTTGTGGCAAATGTGGAGAATTTTTAACAGGTATCAAAAGGTCTTGGTCAGGGGGCGGATGTGGCTCAAATGGTTGGGCGTCCGTCTGCCATATGGAGGGACCTGGGTTTGATCCCCGGGACCTCCTGGTAAAATAAAATAAAAAAATATATATATATATAGAAGGCGCATGGCCTGCCAGGCTCTGTGTGCCGGTGAGCCGCCAGGTCCCGAAAGCCATGCAGCAAGATGATGACGTAACAGGGGAGAGGCAAGACGAGATGCTGCGAAAGCTCTGAAAGCCAGGAACTGAGGTGGCGCAGGTGGCAAAACACCTCTCTCCTACATCGGAGGTCTCCAGGATCGAATCCTGGTGAAGACTGGAGGAAGAGGATGAGAAGAGATGGCAGGAAACAAACACAGAGAATTGCCCAGTGAAAGGACACAAAACAGCAAATGGGGAAGGGGGGCGGGGGTTAAAATGGATAAAGTAAATAAATAAATCTTTAAAAAAAAAAAAAAGGTCTTGGTCAGCAGCACTGAACTACGAGGCCCTGTGCTGGGACAACACTTCCTCCATCAAACTTATTCCCTCCACATTTGCTTTAGGACCAATTTGCATCCAAGTTCCCTAATAGATTACAAACTCCTTGCCAGATACCCAAGAAGCCAGACTGCGATGCAGATGTGCATTCACGCAGTACAAGCAGGCTGGACACCAGGGGAGCTGACCTTTCTCAACTGGGAAATGGATTAAGTTAACAAGCCAGAGGGAGCAGGTGCAGCCTTATCTTTCGCACCTTCAGGGAGGAGGCGCACATCTGAAACGTCTGATCTTCCCATCCACCTGGGCCGTCCTGGCCGTCCTGGCCATCCAGCCTGGCCGAGACAGGTGACAGGTAAGGGCTCATGAGGGACACATATCGCTCAATCTCTGGGTTGGTATTATTTCCTCTGAGCCTTTATTCGGCTCCTGAAGCTACCAGACCCTGGCTTTTTTAAAAAGCAGGTTTTATGAAAGCACTAAACCTTTCCCAATGGAGAACCATGCCTGAATGGAAACTCTGGTAGCACAAACTAAAATGAAAAAATAACTTATGTTTCTTAAAACCTGTACAGCCCTGACACCAAGTAGGACTGACCAGAACTTTACCTCTAAGAACTGGCTCACCTACCCGGTATGGGAACCGAGGTTAGAAAACCAGGGGAAAAGCCACTGAGGAGGTGCAGTGCCGCCAGGAGCAATTTAGTACAAAGGAAGGAGGAAGCAGGATAAAAACGTGGGAAGGTAAGCTACAAAGGAAGTTAGAGAAATGACAGGAACTTCCAAGACCAAGCTGAGGTTTGGGGCTAAACCAGAGAAAGTAGGACGAGTGTTATTAGCCAGTTCCCCAAAATGTTCAAAGCTACACAAGGGCTTGCTAGGAAACCACTGTTGAGCATCGGTGAAAACAAAGGTATCTAGTTTGGACTAAGCTAGCACTAATGAAAGACCTAATACCCCACAGCTGAGAAACTACAGGGGATGAGCTGTCTAGGAGCTGCCTGCTTTCAATCCCAAGAGTTTTAAAGGGCATTACAACTAACAGGGCTAAAACCAAGACATATCTGGTAAGTTCAGGAAAAGGAAACTGGCCTGGGTATATAGATCCATATGCTAACTGCTAAGAAAATTCCATTTTCTATGTTGTAAATGATGCGGAGTTACTCTGATTACCCATCAACAAACCATTGCTAAAATAATCTAAGGTCTCTTTCTTCACTCAAGGGCATGCCTTTAGAACTTCAACCCACCTCCGAGATAAACAAGTAACAAAATATAAAGAAAAGTGACTGGTGGCAGCTCTAAAACGGGCTTAATATGCTGCTCAATCCTGAACGTTTTCTGTTCTTTTAGCATCCCCTGATGCAAAGAGCACAAGATTTAGCGCAAACGTTGCTTGGTGGATATCTATAGTTTAACGGCTTTAATAACTGTAGCTATAAAATTTTAAGAGCTATAGTATTTCGTTGGCAATTAGAGTTATTGATATTTCTGAAATACATTTGAGATTTTATTGTAGCTTCAGCAAAAAAAAATTAGCTTATGATTTGGCTTTGGAAATAATATGCTGTTTTACAATCCTAACGTTATTAAGAAAAATTTACTGCCGTGAATTTAAACTAAATCCATATTTAAGATCCAACCAAAATAAATTGTTCTTGATCAAAATACTGATATATTTAAAATATATTTAATATTAACCCAATTCAAGGAGAAGAATATACTGCTCATTTATTATCAGTATTTTGAGAGTAACACTTTTATTCTCTACAGTAGTTAAGAAAAAGACTGTCACTGCTCACTGCTCAAGATTATCTGAGCAATATTCCTCAAACAACTTTACAGATATTAAATGTACAAAGTGTTTAAAGTTGCAGTGAGCAATGGCGAGTTTAAGTCACTTCTCAACTATGTACTGCTATATAAGTTACTACCGGAATGTGTGGAACACCTCGAAAGAACTGAATTTTGGTCACAGGTCACTGCAACAAATAGATTAGGTCCAAAAATTACTTTCTGAAAGAACTGCACTGCATCTACTTTAAAAAATGTGACCAAACATGTGGGGCAGACCACACACAGGTCATCAGCTCTTCTAAATAACAGGAGAAAAACCATCAGGTCTGTCTTCGCTCTCAAGGGCCGGTGGAAAGCTACAATAAATACAATAGAGATCTCCCCAAAGTGAGAAATTACTAAAAAAAAAAAATGTCCTGGGAGAAAATGTAAAAAGAAAAGCCTGTGGATAAAAGAATGAGGTTTGGAGACACGCTGCAACATGGAGGACCCTTGAAAAAGTTTTGCTCAGTGAACTAAGACACAGAAGGACAGATACTGCATGATGCCACTTACAAGAAATGTCTAGAAATAAATTTGCAGAGACAGAAAGATTAGCGGTTACCAGAGGGTAAGGGGAAAGGAGAGTGCATGTTGGAAAGAAAACAAAACCAACCAGCCATCTGTTCATAAAGTTAAACAGATTCTTTCCTCACTTTGAGTTTCTCAGAGCTCTGAGAAAGGCAACATTTAAGGCTGAATTTATGGGGCAGGGTAGAGTCAGCGGCACTGGTGCCAGGAACTGCCATGGGTTGCTTTTCTTGGCTCACAGAAAAATGTGAGGTAATCATTCTGATTTCAGGTACACACACACGGTAACCTTCCCTTTTGTATTATTTGCATCATGTACTGACAAAGTCACTGAAATGAAAGCAAAAACCTGTCTCTGGCATAAAAATGACAGGGAAAAGGAAGTGTATTTTTTCTGGCAGGACTGTGGTTTAGAATCCTATAGATGACCTCTTTCTCAAGACAAGGAAGAAGGGATTTAAGAGACAACTTATTCTTACACACACTAAAGCTTACCTTTCACCTCTTCTTTTTTGAAAGGAAAAGTCCTCTAAAACTAAACACTTGGACTTTAAAAGAAACACAGAACCAACACAACTTAAGTCCTACCCTTTTCCTCTTCCTGAGCCTTGTTCAAGGGCAGCTGTCCTCACGGGAAAGGCTGTCCAGCTCGCGCTCAGGCCACTGCCCGCCTCTTGACCCGTTCTTCCCCCTGAGCTTTTTTTCTCAGATTTGCCCCCAAATCTACAGGAAGACCTAGAAGCGCGAGCATTTGGGGTCAGCTCCCTTGAGGACTCGCGGTCTCAGCAGGTTTACAGGCTAAGGCTGCAGGACGTCCAAACTCGGGCTAAATGGGGAGCTAGATATTAAGCAGTACCAAGAAATTACACCCATGAACAACCCTGCTGCCTGAGAGAAACAGGCAGCAGCATCTGCTTACACTTCTGCAGACTGACCTGAGCCGCTGCTTGTAATAATCTTCATCTCCATCATCTCGGCATCTCGTTATTTTCCGATGTGCTCTTCCTTCCGTGGTTTCTGCTTCTTCTCCACCACTGGGAAAAAAGTCTTCGCCAGTCTCCGGCGCTAGGACTTTCTTCTGCCGTTTCGCACCTCTGAGCAAAGGCTTCAGTTCATAGTCGGCGTCATCTTCGGACAGGTCTGCCTCTTCCTTCTCCTCCTCATGGGGTAAATACTCGGACTCGTCACTTCTTGAGTCTCCGTCTCCCCTCTTGGGCCTCGCCTCTGCCTCCAAAGGTCTCTTTCCTTTCAGCAATCCCACCTTCCCCTGGCATTGAAGCGCCCTCTTCTGGAGTTTCCTGATGTGCTTCTTCAAGCGCTTATCTGTTTTTGAGAGGCCGTCGCTTCCCTTACTTTGTTTGTTTTCCTTTAGCGTTGGTCTCGACTCAGAAGTGGCTGGGGCTGGAGCTTTTCTAGTTGCTCTCTTATTACCAGCTTGCTTCTTCCTTTCAAAAGACAGCTTTGCTTGATCTGCTAAGTACTTTTCGAAGCCCGATGCTTCATTGAGCATGAGTTTTCTGGGCTTTCTCTCTTGCTTCTGAGGGATCTGGGTACCGAAAGGCGTCATATGGCCAGTGCGGATGAGCTCTTCCCACGCAGCCTCCTGAGCGGGCATGAGCGCACTGCCCAGACAGGACGGCCCCGGTTCTGAAAGAAGCAACGACAGTGCATTGGCACCAGCACAGGCTTCCCCGAGGCAACAAGAGTTACTTATGCAGTAAGTGTTAGCGACCTACTAAAAATGCACATGGAAAGACATTACAGCACTACTAAAGCATGTTCTATAGCATAGCACTTACCATGCTACACTGAATATATTCTTGTTCAAAAGATGACTTGGCAATACCTTTTCTCCAAAAGATAACGTTATAAATATAATCCCCTGTGCATCCAAAGACGGACCTATCCAGATATATAGTTAAGATAGAAAATTTATGATGTGCTTCCTTATCAGTTGAGGAGTAGCCCGTGAGTAAACAATTTTCTAAGTTTCCTTGCCATTGCTAATTTTAGCATTCAGACGGACTTAAATTCAGGAGACAAATGGGAAACCTGTATTTTTTAGGGATGATTTTTCTATAAACCCACAACTCCTCTAATTAAAAAAACATATATCGAGACAGTAAAATTGAAACTAGATATCTAAAGAACCAGCATGCACCTAAATAGAAAAAACATATGTTAGCTCTGCACTGCCCAATCTGGTAGTCATGTGTAGTTAAATTTAAATGAAGTTATGGGAAACGGATGTGGCTCAAGAGGTTTGGCGTCCGTCTACCATGTGGAGAGACCGGACCGGTACCTTCCGGTAAAAAAAAAAAAAAAAAAAAAATTTAAATGAAGTTAAATAAAACATTCAGTTCCTCAGATGCACTGGCCACATCTCAAGTGCTCAGCAGCCACCTGGGGCTCGCGGTTCTGCAACACAGATCTAGAACATCTCCACCACTGCAGGAAGTCTACTGGACTTGTGCTAGATGCACAAAGTTCAAGCCAGATGACAAGAGATGAACTAAAATCGGACACTAGGCCACAGTAAGTATAAAGGAACCCAGAAATCATCCCTTCAGCACAATTATCTTGCCACAGATCCAAAACACCAAAGTACTTAAAGGTTGGAAAGGAAGGAATCCATATTCTAAAATCTGGCCAATAACTACTCACTTTTCATTAAACTCTGTCCTGAAATAAAACATCCATCAAGAAAATACACATATCACCCATGTCGAGCTCAATGAATTTTTAGAAAAAGCACACCTAACCGCATACCAACACTCAGATCAAGACAGAAATTACCAGCACTCCCACAAGCACCCTTCATGCCCCGTCCCAGTCACTACCCCACCTCAAGAGTAAGACAGTAGGTTAAGTTTTGCCTGGTTTTGAACTTGATATAACTGGAAATGTGGCTACCCCTCCACGCCTGGCTTCTTTCTCTCAACATGATGCTGTGCGCATCCCACTTGTTGAGTGTAGTCAGCTGTGGCTCACTGGTTCTCCCTGCTATTAGGGGTCTAGCATATGAATATACCTCGATTTTTCCAATCCACTGGGAATGGCCATTTGGGAAGTTTGCAGGTTTTGGCTATTGGGAATAGTATTGCTACAGATATTTGGGTACATGTCTTGTGGTGGTTACACACACATGGCTTTGGGTACAGTAAGCTTGAGAAGACAGGGCCAAACTGTTTTCCAAAAGGGCTGCACCCACCCACAGTGCCAAGCAGTGTTTGAGAGTTCCAGCTGCTCACAGTCCTGCCTCTCCACCAGAGCCATCCCGGTGGTGGGGAGCAGTGCCACGTGGTGGCTTCATTTTGCATTTCCCTGATGACTAGTCAATCTGAGGATCTTTTCATAGTTTTACTGGTCTTTTGGACAGCCTCTTTTGTGAAAGAAAGCATTTAAAGGTTTTTTTGCCTGTTTTTCTCTTAGGTGATCTGCTGCTTTGTGTATGTATATTCTTTTTAATTGATTTCTAGGAGTTCTTTAGATATCCTGGACATGATTCCTTTAAATGACATGTGAATTGCAAATATTCTCCCACTCTACAACTTGCCTTTTCACTCCCTTAATGCCACCTTTTGATGAACAGAAGTTCTTAATTTTACTGTAGTCCATTTAACAAATCTTTTCCTTTGCAGTGAGCATTTCTATTTCCTGTTAATAAGTCTCTGCCTAACCTAAGATCATGACAATGTTTTCCTTTGCTGCATTCTAAAAGCTTTATTGCTTTACCATTCACATTGAGATGTATATCCCCATGGAATTTTTCGTACATAATATGAGAGATCAAATTCATTTTGTTTTCACACGGGTTAACCCAGAACATTTATCGAGAAGACTACTCTTCTCCACTGTACTGCACTGCCACCTCGGTCACAAATCCAGTGACCATATCTGGGTGGCCCATTTGCTGGGCTTATTCTGTCCTGTACTTGTCCATCCTGTGTCAGTACCACACTGTCTTGATTCCTGTAGCATTTTAACAGGTCTTGATATTTTGTTCTTCAAGATGGCCTTGGCTATTGTTGGCCCAGGCATTTCCGTATACATTTTAGAATTAGCTTGTTAAATGCCTTACTCTAGGCCTTCCCCACCTCCACCCCAAAAAAAAAACCCTGGATTTCATTGGAATTACATTGAAACTATAGGTCAATAGGAGAACTGACATCTTTACAATATCAATCCATGACCATGGTGTAGCTCTCCATTTATTTACGTCTTCTTTAACTTATCAATGACGTTTTGTAGCTTTTAATGTAGAAGATAATGAAGAAAACTACATTTTTTGCTAAGATTTATTTCTAGTTTATTTGACTTTGTCTTTAGCATCCCACTAAGCTATAGGACAACAATTCAATGAAGCCAGTTGCCCTGGGCTTACTAAATGGAATCCAATCAAGATGTTGGCTGTCTTTATCAATAACTGTACAAGAATGTTCAGATTTCTAATTTATTAAACATAACAACGAATGTGCACCAGCAGCACCCAGTGAACCGAGTTAAAAATTTACTTTCATTCCCTAAATATCCCTGTGTGACTTAAGAGATTTGGTTCTGCAGGTATGGGGAATCAAAGTTCCCTAAATCTGTTTTGATGGTAAAGCAAACAAATGTATTGTTCTCAAGACTCAGGCAAAGCCTAAACACAGATCACACGCTGGCCAAGAGCACAGAGAGACCATCCGCAGTAGCCTCACCTGCGTCCTCCTCCAGACTGGTATGTTCTAGTTCTACTTTTACCTCCGCACCTCCGAGGATGGCCTGAAGACGCTTCTGTTTGGCTGTGATCTTCTTTAGCTGTTGTTCCTTAAGCGGAAAAACACAGAATACAGAACACAGCAATGAAGTGATTTATTGTTAAATACAAAAACAGCATTACAAAAACTTAAAACTCTCAGCAAGGGGAAAATAAAACAGAAATTCCATATACTTTAATAACTCCAGAACCTCACTGAGCATCTCCCACCAGCAGCAAATAAGCCTCAAAGCGTTCCCAGTAGGCAGGGACTGCTATCCCCACTGGCACTCCCAAATGAGGCGGCCCACAGCTTCCCCTGTGCCCAGGCGCCTAATGACAGATGCACTGACACCCACTCTCTACTGCCTGGGGAGCTGAAATCGTTCTGCTTTGCCTCCCCTGTGAACACAAGGGATAAATCACTAAATGTCGCTGTGTTCCAACCTTAGCAGTCAGTGGGCTATGAGGTCAGCGGGCTGAAGGGATAAGAAACACATAAGTGCAAATGTTTGAATGCTCTAAAAAGGCCATTCCCTTTGATAACCTACCACATTTATGATTCCCCTTGGTGGTAGTCTCCCCAATCACAAAATTGTAAAAGGACATACTTTTGATATACTCCTTCACCCCGCCTGCCCCAGGCCCCTCTCTGGCCGTCTTCCTCTACACCACCAGAACTCAGGTATATGGCCATTCCTAGAGCCTCTCAGTTAGTTGGGTCTGTGGGACTTGCTGCTTCTTCCCAAGGTCAAGAGGTTTAAATTCCAAATAGGAGCATGGGGGGAGGAGGGGACCGTGACTATGAAATCACACTGCAATGACTTGCAATTTGTTTTCTCTCAGCAAAATCCCACTAAAAATAGCCTTTTCCTCTGAATAGTTCATCTCTAAACATCAAAGAGCTGCTACAGAAAGCTAGAAATATATAATTAAGAAGTTATATAGGTCAGAGAGGATCTCTGCACATCAATTCACCTGCTCCACAGGGGGGCCTGAGGTCCCTTCTGACTGTGGGGGACCCCACCTGCCTCAAGCCACACCCGGCTCTGACCTTCCTTCGGGCTGCTGTTGCAGAAGGGAGAGGACGCAGGGGGGGTGACGGAAACAGACCAGCGCATGGAGGGCAAAAGAGGACAGTGTGGCCTGAGTCTGCGAACACACCCGCTAGCAGAGCGTGCGCATGCAGGAGCTACGCAGAAGAGAAGGGAGTGCCTACGGGGCAAGGAGACAGGCTGAGAGGAGACTAAAGCAAGGCAGGCTTGGAGGGTGCATGTGGGTAAGGACGTGAGCTCAGCCAAAGAGGAGTGTATTCTCAAAGAGGCACACGTGTGCATGTAACAACACCGTATAACCGAGTTGCTGGTGAGAAACAGCCACAAAATTAAACATGCAAACAGGTAGTCAAAATGTCCCATACTTCTAAATGTTTGCTTCACATCTTATAAGTACTTTCAGGATGCTTCCTAAATTATTCCTTGAGCCTACATGATGACTTTCTCAAAAATGCAGTTTGTAATATGTGACTTTTTGTTTTTGTTTTTTAATCAAATCAATTCTATTGATACATATTGATAAGGCATAAGTCCATCCAAAGTGTAAAAACAATGGCATTCAGTATAATTCAGTATAATCACATTTTGTGCATTAAGCACTGCGATTATTCTTAGAGCACTTTCATTATTCCAATAATAATAATAATAATAATAATAATAATAATAATAATAAACAAAAAAAAACTCATCACCTCTAGTCCCTCTATGCTTCCCCTGCCACACATAGCTGCCATCTTGTTTCCTTCTATTTTATATATATATATTTTTTTTAATATTTTAAACAATGCTTAGATTACATAAATGTTAACACAAAAATTACAGGGATTCCCATGTTCCCCACCTCCCACACCTCCCATAACATCCCACATAAACATCCTCCATTAATGGTGGCACATCCCCTGCAATGGATATACACATCCTGGGGCTTTGCCACTAAACATGGACCATAGTTCACATTGTAGACCACACTCTCTCCCACACAGTTCTGCATGTTATATGCTGATGTAAAATGACCTACATCTGTCGCTGTAATGTCACTCAGGATAATTCCCAAGACCCGAAAAAGCCCCTGTATTACAACTGCTTTTCTCTCTCCCTGCCCCGAAAGCATCCAGTGGCCACTGGCTCCATAACAATGTTGTAATTTCTTCCATTGCTTGAATCACAGTATGTCTACATAACACGTGACTTTGAATCACCTTATTGTACTTCTGCCGTTTCACGGAGTCTAGTTTCCTGTTGACGTCTCTGTTGATGGTAGCCTGAGGGCTAAGTTGTTCGATAATTTTATCGATTTGCCTCAGGGATGTCATACATGTCCTGAAAAGTAAGATAAACATTATCTATTTCCCACTCAGGTAACAATTTTAGATTATAATAAATAGAGAACTGCTAAAGACATATTCATTTTACTTCTTATTAATTGAAAGAGAAAACAAACCAGCGTGCACGTTCTTACTGGCCACAAATATATCTTGTAGGGTCTTTTGAGGTTTAAGGTGCCTGCTAGTGTTTTGCTTTTATCTGGCTAATTTAAATCATCTTGTTCAGCCAGCGGCCCCACACTCCTCCTCTCCACCACCCCCTCCCCAAGCTGCCCCACCTGACACTGCACCCCTTGTCCGCCCATAGCCCTCAACTCCTCTTACTCGCTTGCCTGATGCTGCCTGCAACACTGACCAAGTGCAAGTGGTGCGGCACTGCTGAGAGAAGTGGGGGACGTGGACAACTCCCACACAAACCCAACCCCCAACCCCCCCTTCTTCGGTGGTCCAGAGCCTCCTCTCCTCCCGCCAACATGATACACTCAAGAGAGTTCAAGTCTGTTCCTCCTTGAAAACACCAATGATCCTTCATTGGCCTTGACTATTAGCATCGCCACAGGACTTGATCTTTCCTTGCAGAGTTAAAAGGAGGACAAAAGAAAGGAAGAGCAGAGTTCTTTTTTCCCAGCTAATTCTCATTATTTCTAGAAATTCAAATCTGAAGATTTGCCAAAGGAATGAATGCTCAGTTCAGGGGCAGGGGGCTGGAAAGAAACTGCAGGAGAGAGAACAATCTCAGGGGACGGGATGTATTTCTGGTAAATCAGGAAGGAAACGCCGGGTTTGAGGGCACTTACCCTGAGAACTATCTTGTGCACAGGCTGATTAAGTATTGGGGCTCCCTCAGAACTGTACTTTTCTTTAGGACATTATGGATGAAACAGGCTTTTGTGAGAGACGCCGAGGCCCTAACTGCTGTGGGCAATGTCGGTCCTCAAGGAAAGGGCTGGGGTTCAATATGAGGTTAAGGGCTGTCTTCCTTGACTTTTTTCCCCAAACAAGTTCTATACATCTCCTCCATTTCCAGACTACCAAGGCTCTCTACCATCCAAGCTTCCCCCTTATGTTTCGACACAAACCCTGGCAGGGCGCTGACAGCACACACTCACGTGAGGTCATCCAGGACCGACCGATACTCCTTCTCGGCGTCAGCCAGCTGGGCCGCGTGGCTGGCTTCATGGATGGCGTTGTCCACCTGCTGCAGCACGCCCTGCTCCAGCACCTCCTGGTCATAGACATCCACACCCAGACCCCGCAGCTCAAGGGCCTGCGCGCCCGGCTCCACAGCCGGGATCTGATGTCTGTCGATGTGCAGCAGAGATGGCCCTCTTTTCGCAGCATCCAGCGCGGCCCCCTCCGCAAAAATGGATGGCCCTGGGCCCGAGGGGCAGGAAGCGGGGCATGCCTCCGTCCCCGCCATACAGTTTTCTTGCTTGATCACCATTTCTTCATTATTACTGACATGCTGACTTTGTGGACAGTCTTGTCCCTGGGTTTGACTTGAGTGGGGTGCTCTCTCACTGGGCATCTTCTACAGACTAGCTAAAAGGAAAAAAAATAGAACAGGCTTTTGGTGACAGAGAATTGATATTTATGTGGTATCTTAAATATTTTATAATTAAGGCAGACTGAGTCCTCAAAATATCAAGTAATAATCCTCCAATTACATAAATTCAAGTTTCCAAGTATGAATTCTCTCACGAGGCCATGAACTATACATTGTCTTGAGTTCTGGTAAGAAATAAGAAAACTTAACAAGCACACACACACAAAGAAATGTGGTATCATCAACAAAGGCTATTTGGGCTAAGAAAGGTGGCAACCAACATCTGGAGTAACATCTATGTCTCCAAAACAGCTGAAGACGCTTGGTTACTATTTGGCAAGTGAGCATCTTCACTGCAAACGGCACAAATGATTGGTGCTACAGTGGTGCAGTCAACTCTAATGTATACATTCAGTGATGTCAAGAGCTACAGTAAGACTCTGGCACTAGAAATGGAAATGATGAGCATCGACTCCAATAAACAGGAACACTGAACAAAAGATGATAACCAAGAGAACAGGCGTAGCACAGCAGTTGAGCGCCGACTTTGCATGTATGAGGTCCCAGGTTCAATCCCCGGTACCTCCTTTAAAAATATTTAAAATAAAAGTCAAAAATAAGTCCATTTCAATATGCAAGATAGTTTCTCATTCACCAGATTGACAAAAAATGAAATGCCTGATAACATCCAGTACAGGCCAGGAGGACCCACCCTCATGCAATGCTGGTAAGAACCAAAATTAGTAAAGCCCTTTCAGAGTACAATTTAGCAACATCTATCAAAATGTGAAATGCACATGACCTTTGCCCTAGCAATTTCAAGCCAAGGAATTTACTCCATGCTTACTACAGCATTTTATACAGCCATTTAGTACATTCATGTTTAATATAAAAGTCATGTTAAGTGAAAAAGTTACAGAGTATGAAGCCATCTGCGCTGAAAACATGAATCTCCATCTGTGTGTATGGAATGCAGGGGAAAAACCTCTGGAAACATACTAACCCTGCCAGTTAGGGGTGGTGGCAACACAGAACAGAAGGAACAAGGATAAAGAGGAGCCTTCACATTTTACACCACATACTCAGAAACCGCTTGAATGACAATGTATTCACTATACCTATGATACTAACAAACACATTAAAAGGCAACAAGATAACAGAGACAGCCTAGCTTTTTATTAAACTGTGAATAAACTAGGGCTTCTTGTGGCACTGAAACTTTATTTCTATGAAATGACCACAAGCTCTCCCATTGGGCCCATTCATTCCTCATTAAATAAAACAATCCCACAGCCACACACTGTGGATACAAAGATGCCACGACTTGGCTCCCTGGCCCCAGGGGCTCTCTAGCTAGCGGGGAGAGAGCATGGATAACATAACAGCTGGACAGCTCTGTGGTGGCGGCATGGACGGGCGACAAGCCTCCTGAAGACAGCAGTGCAGCAGGGCGCCGTGTTCGGGGATCAAGGAACATCATGGAGGAGCCACGGTTTGAACACGGGGCCCAAGACATGATACAAGGAGGTGCTCGATGCCTGCTGAAAGGGAATAAGGGACCAAAGAGTCTAAAACAAAACAAGCTGGGCAAACGAGTGGCTGGTGAATTTGGTCACAAAAATGGGAACCTGACAAAGGGAGCAGATGGGAGGCTGGGAGAGGGGCTGACAAAGGGCTTCTAAGTCGCCGCTGGTAACGTCCACAATCATAAACGCAAATGTGGAGCTGAAGGGGAAGGTCGGGACTAGATCTGGACATTACCAGCAAAGCCAGCAGCCCAGGGTTCCCTCAGGCTGACAACCAGAGATCACTGTAGATGCTAAGAACAGGCTAGTGTTGAAAAGATTAAAAGGGAACAACAGAATGAAAAAGGCACTCCTCTTGGAGGGGGTCTCTTTCAAGCCTTCTGCTTGGCACTCTACCATCAGCTAGTCTCCTTTTTCAACGGAGAGGGCAGGATTCTGGCTAAGAGCCTTCCACTTTGCTGGAATTTTTCCCCCCTTATTTCCGTGATAAAGGATTCCACTTAAGCGTTAGTAAAAGTCAATTCAACCAAAAATATCAAGTAATAGTACTACAGTACAAAGACAGGGTTAAAAATAATGATGTCTGGGGAAAACTTCCAATAATAAAAAGGGAGGAAGAAGGAATAGTCAAAAGTAGAGAATGATATGGCAAGTTCATACTTGAAAGCCGGCCAGGGTCCAGTGGATTTGGAAACTGGCAGGTCACTGGTTCTTAGTAAAAGAAGTTTCAGTGGAGCAATGGGGACAAAATCCAAACTGCAGAGGGTTAAGAAGTGAGTAGGGACGAGGAAGTGAAGGCCTGCTCCTTTAAAAGGAAGCAGCCTCTCTCCTTAATAAGCTTGGCTGTAGATGGGAGCCAAGCTCCTGGAATGACAGGGCAATAATGGACTTGGGGAGGGAGAGGGGAATTAGGTCAAGGAAAAGTAAAGAATTCCCAACTGGAAGAAGCAGAGTAGGGAACTATACAGAAAGCTGTCCAAGAAGAGACAGGAGCAGGAGAAGATCAAGAGTAAAAGAGAACAGAAAGCACAATACTCTGGCACAAGGATGACTCCAAATGGACCGAAATTTGTAGGGGGAGGGAAGTAAAGGTGGGTCATAGAGAAAATTTCCTATAAGGTAGGATGCTCAAGCATTTGGGGGCTGGAGAAGAGTTTAGAATGCCCAATATAAGCGAAAAGGGAGCCCATGGGGAACATACATTGGTGACAGGTGGGGAGGGCTCACGTGAGGCTGGATGCCCCAAAATCTGGATAGACAACAATCCCCAAGTCTGCACAATTTTCTCCCTCAGTAGTTAGCCATCCTGGTGGAAACGTCACTACTGGGAGTTTACAGAGTAGAAAGGGCAGAAGGACAAAAGGGCCACAGGGTTGAAGATGCTGAGAAGAAAAGTAGTTGAAGTAACTGGCCTTGGGATCCAAGCTGGCTTGTGGGGGGGACCAGAAGGAACTGGAACTGGGAAAAAAGAGGTCAAGGCAGTTGGAGTGTGGCTGGGAGTGAGAACTGGAAACCAGGAGGCTATCATTAGAAGGCAAATTAGAGTTTCAGAAGTGAAATAAATCAGCCATTCAATGAATATTTATTGAGAATCCATTACACCAAGCAATATACTAGATTAACTAGCTCCTGTTCCCCACAAAGCTTAGAGTCTCTTGGGGAAGACAGACATATACACACACATATGCAATTACAGTAGCTGCTGTAATAGGAAAGTACAGGATCCTTCACTTCAAAATACCAGAGGAACAAACCTAATTTAAATTGTGGAACCAGGTATGAGATCAGGGATGACATGAGAACCAGTATCTCAAGGATGATAATCAGGCCAAAAGTGGAATGAAAATCTTGTAGGCAAAGAAACAATATGTGCAATTCCTAAGGCTGGAAAGAGCTGGTGCATTTGGGAACAGAAGAAGGCTGAAACACAGTGAGAATGTTTTACCTTATTTTACATGAATAACTTTGAATAACATGAATAAATAGAACTGATCAGGATGCACATGTAAATCTTATAGAATATCTTCTGCAAGGCTTCACCTTTGGGCAAAATAATATTATTCGTTGTGACTATCCTCCTTGAGCACAGGGACTTCTGTGGCCAGGGAAGCGAGATGGATCCTGGTTGGGAGGGTCTGACTGTACACACGAATGGTTCTAAGAAGGGCGGTGGAGTGGGCATCAGTGAATGTGGAGGGCTAGGCAAGGACCAGCTCGCAGAGGACCTGGGAAACCATGATCCTGGTTACTCCGGCTGCAACGGGATAATGAGTTTGGACAAAGTTTTCAGCACGGTGAAGATGGCACGATCCAACTCATGTTTGTAAAAGGCCACTTTGGTATGAAGAATGGGTTGGAGGAAACAGTGCAAGCGGGAGATGCGGGTAGACATTCGGGTGAAAAGTACCGGCAGCATGGAACAGGGACGCTACATGGGAAATCGTGTTGTTAAAGGACACACGCAAATTGCTCCATCCTCCCTCACATACGCCAACTTGACTACGTCGGTGTCCAAAGCCCTGACCCTCGTTTACCCCGATTCTCCCTTTCGGGTACCAGATTGACTCCAGAATTTCCATCGAGAGCAAACAGGGCCGGGTGACCCTGCGCGCGGGGCCGGCCACAAAGTCCAAGAAGCTGACGCGCATGAAAGACCTTCAGACACGGGTGCTCGCAGCCCCCCGGGCGACCCAGGTGAGCGCGCGCACGGCACGTCACTTCCGGCCGCAGGTAAGCCGGCGGGGAGAGGCGCGCGCCCGGCCCTAGGACCTGCTTCCGGCCGGCCGCGCGGAGAAATTCCATTACGGCTGCTGCTAGAGTTCAGGCGCCCGGGGCCGCGGTCGCGCGGGGATACCGAGCGGGGGCCCAGACCATCCCCGCCCGACATTGAGCCCGGCCGCCCCAACGCTCACCTCAGAGCCGCGCGCCCGGCCGGAGCGAAACGGGGACGCTACCGCCAGCAGCCGAAGAAGCCGACTAGGCCGGTCAGGGCGCATGCGTCGTTAGGCCCGTCGTTAGCGCCGCCCCCACGTGACCCGACTCGGGCTGCCGCGGGCGAGGCCCACGGCGCATGCGCCAGACTGCGGGTTTGGCGTCCTTGCGAAGCCACAAGGCGGGGAGAAGGAAGCTGCCACTGTCTTACCTGCGCTGCAGCGGGAGTGTCGCCTTGGCTACCGATGTGGCTTTGGGCAAGGCCCTTCACCTCTGGTGAAAACAACCTGCTAGTAAGGAGGTTATAAGAATTAACAGATGTCTCAAAGAAAAAAAAAAGAGCTGTGTTTGCGAGAGGATCGTAATTGCCAACAATTGCCCATGAACCCTAAAGGGGAAAGTAAAGTTGGGAACGGGAGCTAGCTCCCATTGAGCTCCGCACCTTTCAGGCGCCACAGTAGCCACGTGCTGTAGGGGTTGTAACTTACCTTGGTCACCTGGCATGTCCAGGGACCTGTGAAGAATAGGGGCACATCTTACCTAAATAAACGTCCTGAATTGCATCAGTAAATCAGTTGCTTAGTATCTGTCCTCAAATATCAGAGGTAGGCAGGATTTTGAGCCAGGTGAGAATTTTAATTCTGAGCATTTGGAGAAACAACAGAGGGTCAGACAGGAAATTGAGGCACCTGAGGAAAGATGTAGCCGATAATGGGTGGTGGCTGTACTTCTCTGCAGGGGTGCCAGGGCTGGGAAAGGGTGGATTTGCTGAGGCCCAGAGCCAGAAAGTCCTCTGGGATTGGAGATGACTGCAGGAAGGATCGTTAGGGCCGGATGTCAGCAGGGAAGTGCCTTCCTACTTTCGAAACCTCAAGTAGGACAATAGGAAAAAGGGGTTGGGAAGTGGTAATGCTTGCTGATGTCACCACTCCTGTGCTGACCCACATCTGTCTCTGATCAGCCCACATGAAAATATAATTTATTTTTTAAAAAAGAATAAAGAGTTCTAGTGATCTCTTGAATAAAATACTGAGAACAGAAAGGCAGTTGTTACCATATTAGTTGTAATGCTTGAAAATTAAAACAGTCCCCCCCCCCCAAATATATAGTGGTTACCAACCCTTTTGAGAATGAGGTTTCCTTTTTAACATGTAATATTTTGGAGACACTCCCTGTGTAACAATCAGAGTTTGGAAGGGAAACAGAAGGCACAATCTAACTGGATAGTCAAGGAGAGTGAATAGCAACTTGTATAAACAAGTGAGCAAGGTTTAGGGAAAGAATTCTGGATGGAGCAGTACCCTGGGGGCTAACAAGAGGCAAGGAGCTGTCCCCATCCCTGGGTGGGGGGGGGGGGCAAGGGGAGGACCCAGGTAATAGGTGCAGAGCAGAATGATTGAATGGAGAGGAGCACTTGACAGAAGTGATGTACTAACCCTCAGTCACCCAGCAGGGACGGAGCTGGGGAAATAAGTATCCTGACCTCACTTCCCTCCATTAGTTCATCTGCTGATGACTCCCATTGGCCAACACCAGTGGAAAGCTAGAGGGCAAGGGAGAGTGCTGATGCCATCTGATTAGCTCATCCTCCCAGGGCTAGAGCAGGTGGAGAAAGCTAGAGAGTGAGTCTCCAGCAACAAACAGGAAATACACACCATGCCCCACCCAATTGTAGAGATGCTTTTAATTCAGAAAAGGCATAATCATGAAGAGTCACTATTACTTGAGTAATGCTTTTTAGATGATGGCATGTCTTGATAATTAAAGAATCTACATGCTTTCTCTAAGCCAGGGGATCTGTGAGATTGAATTGAAAAAAAATCAACTTATCTTTATTTCCTCTGACCTCCAATGCTGAGTGTCTTAAAACTATCTGCTGCTACATTCTGAGAAGCGGTCTGTGGTTTTCACCTGACTGGCAAAGGGGTCCATGGAACAAAAAAAACAAGGTTAAGAACCCCTGCTCTAAACCAAGTTTTCCCCTGACCTCTCTAACCCGAGAGTAGTAATAAGGTCAAGTTCACAGCGATAACTCCGATTTCAATGACTCGTGTGCCTGCCTGCCCATACTCCAGGACTCCTCTCTTCCCTTGCACCCTCCCCACCACTCTCAGTCACTTCTGGAGCTCCTGGGCTGTTTCCAGCATGTGCGTCTGCTCAGGTCTCCTTCCTTGGCTCAAGTCCTCTTGGGATTTCCCCTGCCGCTGCCCACCACTGTGGGAGCACCATTGTGCGTGTGCCTGGGGAGCGCTGCCCAAACCACCACCCCTACTGGCAAGCTCTGAGCTCCTCCCTGAGCTGCATCCAGGCCATATTGGGGAGTAGACACCCCCCCCCCAGTCACTCTGGCACCCAAGCCCCACAGCAGCCCTGCTTGTCCCCCCTTTAGCCATTGCATCATAGGTGAGCACAAGTTGCCCCACTGGGGAGCACTATATGGTACAGGTACCGGCCACTACACGGCTTCCAGTTTCTCCCCTAGGCAGACATGCACACACTTGCAATTTATTCCTTCTTCAGCATGTCCTCAAAAACCCGCAGATGGAATCACGGAGACTGGGCCAGAATTTCATCAGATATCTACTTCCTATTGAAGCCTGAGGTAGGGAATCCCTGTTGGAAGCTTGGAAGCTATTGGCACCTACCTGTGGGAATCACGATTTAGTCCTTATTCGGAGCTGCCTGGATGACCCCTGGGAGCCACAGCCTCCCTGAGAGCCCTGAGATAGGCTCAAAGCACCGGGTTTTAAGAAAGGAAGGAAACAGTGTACTGGGGTTAGGATGGGATAAGTCAGTTGTCAAGGGAAAATGTTCAAGAAGTTCCCTGTTCATCCAAAACCCTCTGATAAAGTTTCTTACACGTTAGAAACTTTGTGTAAGAGAGCTATTCAGAGAATTGTTTCAGCAGCTTCCACAGTAGTTCCTAGATGCTAAATTCTATCTTCTGCTTGATCTTTCAGAAAACACAAACTTGGGGAATAAATTTCCTCCTCTCTATCTATGGTAGCAATGAAAAAGATGGGAACATAGGATTGATCTCTCAACAGCTCAGGCTGAAGCCTACCAAGGAGATACCTGAAATCAGAAATTCTCTCACCCCTGCCAGCTCTGAAATAATAGATAGGATTTTAAAAGGGGTGGTATTTTTAGTAACTTGTAATATGCATTTATGACCTCTGCCGCCATCACCTGGCCATGTCCTCTCCTGTCATAGGCTCTTCTCATTTCCACTGACTTCCGGCTTCTTCCCTTGTGGCCTTCTCCCTCTTCTAGCTCCTGGTTTCTTCTCCTTATAAGGCCTCCTGTAATCTGGATTAAGACCCACCCTCATTCAGTTGGGCCACACCCTAAATAAAATAACATCATCCATAAATCCTATTTACAACAAGTTCACTTCTAGAGGAATGCAGATTAAGATTAAGAACATGTGCTCGATTTTTTTTTTTTACTTTTTTAAATAGAGAAATTGTGAGTTTATGGAATAATTATGCATAAAATACACGATTCCCACATAACACCCCATTATTCACCCCTTGTACAGGTGTGGTACATTTGTTATAATTCATGAAAGCACATTTTCATGATTGTACCATCCACTATAGCCCATGTTTTAACTTAGAGTTCACTGTGTAGTACAGTTCCATGGATATTTTTTTAAATTTTATATTCCATTACTATATATACAACCTAACTATATTAGTCAGTCAAATGGGTGCTGATGCAAAATACCAGAAATCTGTTGCTCTTTATAAAGGGTATTTATCTGGAGTAGATGCTTACAGTTACCAGGCCATAAAACATAAGTTTCTTCCTTCACCAAAGTCTGTTGCCACGTGTTGGAGCAAGACAGCTGCCAACATCTGCCAGGGTTCAGGCTTCCTGGGTTCCTCTCTTCCTGGGGCTCTGTTTCTCTCTGGACTCAGCTCCTCTGTTTCCTCCACAAGGTCAGTTGTAGAAAGGCAAACAGCTCGTCTCTTCCCAGGGCCTTCTCTCCTTCCTCATGACCAAGCTCCTCTGAGGGCTTACTTCCCCGGGCTCCAGCATTAAAACTCAGCTTCAGAACTCCAATTCAGAAACTCCAGCTCTGATGTGAACATTCTCGCTGTCCTGATTTTGTGATAATCAGGGTAGGCTAAACATTCACTATATTAGAAACCAAGCATGTATCCCCAGACCTAGTTTTTCACCCTAGGTCTGGTTTTATGGAATGCTGGTGATAAACTAAGCCTGATTTATTATATGACCATCCTGTATGGGAAAAGACTGTAACTTTGGGTATCTTTGGCCAACCTTAAGAGATATAGCAGGGAGACCGATGTGGCTCAGGTGGTTGGGCATCTGTCTGTCATATGGAGGGACCTGGGCTTGATCCCCAGGACCTCCTGGTAAAAATTTTAAAAAGAAAAATATAGAAGGCGTGTGGGCCACCAGGCCCCGTGAGCCACACACCAAGATGATGATGTAACAGGAGAGTGATACAGGGGAGAGCCAAGACGAGACGCACTGAAAAACCAGGAACTAAGGTGGCGCAGGCAGTAGGATGCCTCTCTCCAACATCGGAGACTCCCAGGATCGAATCCCAGTGAAGACAGAAGAAGAAGGATGAGAAGAGAGGGCAGGAAACGGACACAGAGAGTTGCCCAGTGAAGGGACACAGAAACAGCAAAAACGGGGGGGGGGGGTGTGTAAAAGTGGATAAAAGTAAATAAATAAATAAATCCTTAAAAAAATGTATAGGGGAGGAAGATACAGACTATAGTTAGTAGTAATACTTTGACCATGTTCCTTCATGATTTGTTAACAAATGTTTCACAACAATGCAGGGTGTTTGGGGGAGTGATGTGTGGGAGCCCTGCATGATGTTATGCATGTTTATTTTGTAAGATCATGATGTTTACTGAACACTTATAGTTTATGTATGTTCATGTATGAATGATATACTTCAATAAATTGTTTTTTGTTTGTTTGTTTGTTTTAGATTTTATTTATTTATTCATTTATTCCCCCCTTGCTGCTTGTGCTCACTGGGTCAGCTAACCACGCCGTCTGGGCGGGCTTGCCTTCACCAAGAGGCCCCGGGAACCGAACCCGGGGCCTCCCATATGGTAAACGGGAGCCCTACTGATTGAGCCACAGCCGCTTCCCTCAATAAATTGTTTTTAAAAAAAACCTCCAACTCTGCCCTTTGCCGTGTCTTTTGTCTTTGATTCCCCACCCACCAAGGGGTGGAGCTCAACACCCTACTGATGTGGCCCAGTCAAAGCCCTAATCATAACTCAATCACGCCCAGATGACCAGACCAGTTTACAAGCATAATGCAATATCTATTTTTGGATTTCATAACTATATCAAACTGCCAAACTGCCACACTAACATTTCCCTTTTTAACTGCATTCAGATATATAATCCAGTGCTTTAATTACATTCGCAATGTTGTGCTGCCCTCATCACCATCCATCACCAAAACATTTCCATTGTTCCAAACAAAAACTCTTGTTTGGTACATTATTTAACCTACCACACACAAATTCCTGGTCCCCTTCAAGACTACCTGAACCAGAATCTCTAGGGTGGAGCTGGGAGCGAGCCGGGGTCCCAAGCTCCCTATGACATAAAGTGCGCTGAGAGGCAACTTCCAGGACCTCCAGGGCAGAGGACACGCTGCGGCCTCCTCCCCATTCTTGCCTGCTCCCTCCTCCTCCCTGCTCACCCTCAGTGTCACTCCTGGGTTCGACCACATTTTCTCTCCTTCCATTTTCCCTGACCTTATTTCTCAGTCATCACCTTAACCAGTCTTGCACACTAGAAATAACCATTGTGTAGTCCAGTGGTGCCATTTTTCAAAATGCTACACTGTTTCATGTTTCCCACTCAAGGACCATGATACCTTCTTGGTATCTGGCTATTCTAGCCTAGGAGTCAACACAAAAGTGATATGGCTGGAGAGCAAGCAGCAAAGGTAGAAATCAGCAAAGGTCCCAGGAAAAATCTCAATTTAACAAAACCATATTCAAGGAAGGGATGCAAAACCCTCCAAACAATGAATGCCTTGGGATCACAGCTTTAATTTTAAAAATGCAAAATCCTTATTGTGGGGTGAAGATGGGGAATCACAGTCGATGGGGGTGTGCCTTGCTTTCTGGCTGATAAAGGAATTGAGGCCTTCGGTCCAGCAGAGAAAACTGCCATGCTCAGCAAGTTTCCAAAGCGGAAGCAACTTGGAAATGGTTTGGAGGAGATCAATTCCCTGCCCAAAAGGTTTAAACAAACCCAAACTAGAGCTTTTTTTTTTTTTCCCCACACAAATGATTAGAAATGAGAGCAAAAACTTCATCAAAGCAAAGGCACGTGTGCAGCATATTGGCCCCTTGCTGTCATTTGAAGGAAATTAATGTGGGGAGCCAAAGAGATGGAGTGTGCAATACGTGATGCTCCCAAGACCCGCTGCAAGCTCGCTCCTAGAGCAGCAGAAATAAATGCTCCCGGCAAACCTTCGGGGAGAAATAAGACACGTGCATAAGTAAGATTAATCTGTAAAGCTGGCGTCAACCTAATGAGTCATCTTTGACATCATAAAACTTAAAAACTACAAGGTCGTGGCATGTCAGATTTGTGCAACCTCAGAAGAAGCAAAACTAGTGGCTGCCCAAGCACACAGCTATGGGATGGCTATGAGCACATTAGCTTTGGCAGAGAGGAAATGGTATAGGGGCGGCTGCATGATGGAACTTATTGACTTAACTGGGTGTGTTTCTGGGAGGCAACTGGCAAGGGATGGAGAACTCCCATCTAGACACACGAAGTTCCCCAGTGGGGCTGTGGTTCCAGCCACACAAACCATCAATCAAGTCTTCCCTGAGACCCAGCACCAGCTTCCAGGACACTGGAGAAAGGAGGGCACAGAGCCAGGAAAGATCCCAGGCCACCACTGTTTCTTCCTTTAGACTTCAGATACAGCCTCTGTGTATGCAGGGCCTGCTCGGGGCCAGGAACTCTGCCAGCTCCTTCCACATGGTATTTTCATTTTACCCTTTTGAAAGTTCTTCATTGCATTGGATTTTCCAGATGAACAAGTGGAGATCCCAAGGCACACAGCAAGTATATGGAGAAGATGCTGGGCCCAAGCAGGGCCTCCATGGCACTGGACCTTCAGAAGTTTCAGCCCTGATAGAAGCGTGTTTGGGGTGGCTGTCCATCTACCATGTTGCCAACTCTCTACCCCCATTTGTCACCAGACCCTGCAGGCCAGCCCTCACCAATATGATCCCACTTCTCTGCCTCACGTCTTACCTCCTTGGAGCCTGGAAATTTCGTCATGCCTCACCTCTCCCTTCCTAATTTGTACCTGAACTCAATTAAGGATGGCCTCAGGCCTGTGGTGCTGTCCTCCTAAATCACTAGAAGACCCTTCTAGAAGGAGGTCCATTTTATTCATTGCCTCAGGTGTCCCCACTCCTGTCACCTTTGGCCACCATATCTTCTTCGGGGAATCATATGTTCCACAGGAAGCCGGAACGTGATGCTTGGACCTTACATTCTGCAGGAATCTCCTGGTTTTGAAATCTTTCTTTAAACACTTGAAATGCTGAAACCCACCTTCCCTCTGTTGACCACTTCCATGCAGATGGTCAGATGCCCCCAACCTCTAAGGAGAACCTCTGTGGTTAGAGTCTTCTGAAAGAACAGCAGACCCTCTGCTGCCCATGGTCAGATTCAGTGGGAGCTGGTGGCCCCCCACAGCTGCAGAGACTGCACCGTCTCGTGCCAGTGTTGGCACTGTGTCCACTGCACACACACTGGTCCTGCTGCAACTGTGGCCTGGCCTTCCTCTGCAAGGCTCAGCTGCAGATGCAAAGCTCTGGGCACATAGACCCCTCCCAAGAGGCTGATCCCAACAGCCCTCGGCAGGCACGTCAGATGGGGCCCTCTTCTTGGACCATTGCCACGCTTCCTCCCCATGCACATAACTAGAAGAAAGATGCCTGGACCTTATCTTCACCACAGCCATTGAGAGTGTGGAAGAGCACAAGCTTTAGAGCAGTGCAGCAATGTGTCTGGGTGAGTGTCCTTCCTTGGTCACTGATGCATGTGCTTGGCAAGTGAGTTAATGTCTCTAAGAGAAGGTTTCCTCATCTTTCACTCATTCAATAAATATTTACTGTGTCTACACTGTGCCTGCACTGTTTTGGGGTGGAGATACAGTTGCAAATAGCAAAGATACAACCTCTGCTCTCTTGGAGCTTACATTCTTGTAGAAGTGTGATGGTTAATTTCATGGGTCAAGTTGGCTAGGTGATGATGGCCAGTTGTTTGGTCAAGCAAGCCCTGGTCTGCTCTTGTTACTGTGCAGGTATGTTGTAGATGAGATGTGCATACATCATCAGTTGAATGCACCTGCAGTCAACAAAGAACATTGCCCTCAGCAATGTGGCAAGTCTCCTTATCCAATCAATTGGACATCTTAAAGCCAAAACTGAGGATTTCAGAAGTAAGAAAGAAGAATTTCTGCCTCAACTTCACGCAGCCAGCTTCCCCTGAAGAATACAGAATTGCCAGACTTCAGAATCATCTTTATCGGAGTTTCCAGATTGAAGACTGCCCTACAGAGTTCAGGCTTGCCAGCTCCCACAATTCCTCATAATAAATCCCTTGATCTCTATCTATCTATCTACCTATCTATCCATCCATCCATCCATCCATCCATTCTGTGGGTTCTGTTTCTCTGGAGAACCCTGACTAATAAAGACAGAAAGACAAACAATACATGAATAAGAAAATAAACTAAAAAGGTAACTTCAGACAGTGATAAGTACAATGGGGGAAAGTCAAGGAAAGTGCCATGACTGAGTGATTGTGGCTGAACAAACAGAAGGGACAAGGATGGAGCAGCCAGAGAGGGCTACTCTGAGAAGGAGCTGTGTGAGCTGAGGTCTGACAACCAAGAGGAAGCCAGCTATAGAAGGATCTAGAGGGAGCTGGAACACTCAGAGAGCAGAGTATACAGTGAAAAGGGAGATGGTGTGCTGAAGAGAGGGGAGTACAGTGGACCTGAGGGGAGGGGTGGGTGCTCTGTAGAGAGGGGAGAAGAGTGGATGTGAGGGGGGAGGTAGGTGCGCTGTAGAGAGGTGAGCACAGTGGACTGTGAGGGCAGATCTGGGTGTGCTGTAGAGAGGGGAGCACAGTGGACATTGGGGGGGGTGAGTGCTCTGTAGAGAGAGGAGCAGAGTGAACGTGAGGGGGGAGGTGGAATCGTTCTAGAGAGGGGAGCACAGTGGATGCTCTAGAAGGAGGTGAATGCATTGCAGAGAGAAGGCATGAAAAGAGTTGAAAGGGAAGAAAGAACACATGGGATAAACAGAAAACAGATAAGAAGATAGATGTAATCCTAACTATATTTAAAAGTCATATTAACTGTAAATGAATTACCCAATTAAAAGGCAGAGGTTGTCAGATCGGATTGAAAAGCAAGCCCAAACTACATGCTGCCTACAAGAAACATGCTTTTATACTAAGACAGAAATAGAACCAAAATTGAAAGACTGGGGAGAAAAAAGATATACCATGTGAAAACTAGTCAGGAAAAGAACTCGAGGAGGGCGGCATCAGTGAAAATGTCCCAGAAACAAAAATTGTCAAAATCAACCTAACTCTAAATCTGGGAAATAGTTACAAGTTTATAGCTACCAGGCTAATGCTAAACCAGGAGAATGGTCACTTAAACAGAGCATTTAAGGAAATCTCTGTTAGGTCAATGGGTAACCATTGGGATAACAGTATGGAGACTTCAGAGACCCCACATGACAAGAAATTCAGGCTTTACAATAATACACAAAATGACCAGTTTTCAACAGACAAAGGCTTTTAAACCAATTCTCATAAATATACTAAAAAAGCTAAGGAAAGCTATATAAGGAACTAAAGGAAAGAAAGATAACAATGTCTAAACAAGTAGAATATCAATAAAGTGATGGAAATTATTTAAAAAAGGAACCAAATAGAAATTTTGGAGCTGAAAATTACTAAAACTAATTAAGAAATATTGACCCAAAGTCTACAAATTTGATTGAAGCTCAATGAACTCTCTATATAGTAAAAAGAACTAAGGCAAAAAGAAAACAACAAAAGAGATGCAGCTTATCATGTACAAGGGATTCTCATTTTCCTATGAGAAACTGGAGATCAGAAGGAATGGGTTAACATATTTTAAGGGCCGAAAGAAAAAAAACTGCCCATCAAGAATTTTATATCCTTCAAAAATGAAGGAGAAATTAAGGCATTCCCTGGTAAGCAAAAGCTAAAGTAGTTCATTGCTAATAGACCTACCCTACAAATGTTAAAGGGAGTCCTTCAGTTTGAAATGAAAGGACAGTAGACAGTAACTTGATGCCATGTGAAGAAATAAAGAGTTCCAGTAAAAGTAACTACATAGGTAAATATAAAAACCAGTGGGAACAGAGGTGGCTCGAGCCATTGGGCTCCTCCCTTCCACTTGGGAGGCCGCAGGTTCAGTTCCCGGTGCCTCCAAAAAAAAAAAGATGAGCACACAACGAACAGACTCAGAGAGCAGACAGGGGGTGCAAACAAGGGGGGGAGCGGGGAGAAGTAAACAAATAAATAAAATATTTTTTAAAAAAACAGTAATAATGTATTTTTGGTTTGTAACTTCTCTTTTTTCCTATATGATTTAAAAGGCAAGTGCATAAAACAATAATTATAAATCTATGATAATGGGCACAAAATGTATAAAGATATAATTTATGGCAGTAACAACATTAGGAGGAGGAAAGGACATGTATAAGTGTAGAATTTTATATACTTTTTTTGTTTGTTTGTTTGTTTTAATTTTTTTTATTGTGGGTAAAAATCAAGTTTTTCACAATACATACCAATATTTGTAAAATGATATATAACCCTATATTGGTATTATTTCAAACTAGGGTTTTATAAATTTAATGTGAATTGTAATCTCCAAGGTAAGCATTAAGAAAATAACTAAAAACTATACAGAAAAGTTAAAGGAATCAAAATGTATGCTACAAAAATCAAGTAAACACAAAAGGAGGCAGTATTGGAAGTATTGAGGGGGAAAAGAAACATCACATATGGAAAACAAATTGCAAAATGACAGAAATAAGACCATCCTTATCAGTGAACACTTTACATGCAAGAGGATTAAACTCAACAATTAAAAGACAGAGACTGGCAGAATGGATTAAAAACAAACAAACACATGATCCAACTATATGCTGTCTACAAGAGACTCACTTTGGATACAAAGACACAACTAGGTTGAAAGTGAAAGGATGGATAAAGGTATTCTAAGCTAATAGTAACCAAAAAAGAGGTGGGGTGGCTAGGCTAATATCAGACAAAATAGACTTTAAGTTAAAAATTGCACATTCTATATTGAATAAAGGGTCAGTCCTTCAAGAAGATGTAATAATTATAAATATATATACACTTAACAACAAAGCCCCAAAATATGAGGCAAAAACTGGCATAAATGAAGGGAGAAATAGACAGTATTGCAATAATACCTGGAAACTTCAATAGTCTACTTTCAACAATGGATAGAACAACTAGACAAGTAAGTATTTCAGTAAGAAAATAAGGATTTGAACACACCATAAAACAATTAGACCTACCAAGCATATACAGAACACTCCAGCCAACCACAGCAGAATACACATTCTTCTCAAGTACACATGGAACATTCTCTAGGATAGACGATATGCTGGGACATGAAATTAGCCTCAATCAATTTAAAAAGATTGTAATCATACAAAGAATCTTCTCTGAACACAATTGAGTGAAACTAGAAATCAATAACAGAAATAACTTTGTGGAATTTGGAAATATGTGGAAATTAAACAACATACTCTTAAACAACCAGTGTTCAAAGAAGAAATCACAAGGGAAATTAGAAAATATTTTGAGACGAATGAAAGCAAAAGCACATCATGCAAAAACCTGTGGCATGCAGCAAAACATTATTCAGAGGAAAATTTATAACTGTAAATGCCTACATTAAAAAACAGAAAAAAGGACTGCAGTACTGCATGAGTGCTGAATCAAGAAAAAGTCTACAGAATAGATGGAGCATAGGGCATTTTTAGGGCATTGGAATTGTTCTGCATGATCTTGCAATGATGAATACAGGACATTTTAAATTTTGTCAAAATCTATACAAGTGTACAGTGGAAAACATAAAGCATAATGTAAATCATTGACCATGGTTAGTAGCAATGCTTCCATATTTGTACATCAGTTGTAACAAATGTACCATCCACATGTAAAATGTTATTAATAGGGGAGAGTGGGAGATGGGGAAGGGGTTGGGTATATGGGAACATCCTATATTTTCTATGTGTCTTTTCTGTAACCTAAAGCTTCTTTGCAAATAAGGCAAAAAAAAAAAAAAAAAGACAGTGGGGGAGCATATGGAAGCAATTATCACTGTACGTAAAAGATAACAGATCTTACAGTGATGAAAGACAATGAAAAAAAATTTTATTAATATTTTATTTTTATATTTTATTATCATAATTATTATTTTATTATTTACTTATTTATTCTTTTTGGCTCTGTTTTTGGGGAGGTTTTGGATCACAGAAGTGTCACAACTGTGGCAGGGTAGGATCACTGTCGTGGGGTGTGAGTGATGAGGGGATGAATGGGAAGGGGTCCACCTGGGGCATGACTCTATGGCATATGAATATGTTCAAGTGGTCATGGGCATTGTCTTGGTGGGTGGAGACCCACACAATAACCAAAAGAATATTGAATTTCCATCCTGGGAAGTTCTGGTACATTCTCTAACAGAGTGGCAAGAATCCTCCAAGTACATGGGCAGTGCCTAGCGAAGGAGGACAGATCGTTACAACAGACCCTTGATATTGATGGTTGTATTTATGAACATTTTCTTGTGAAATTGAAACTTAGCCTAGTATTATATATTGCCTAAGAGTTACCTCCTGAAAGCCTTCTTGTTGCTCAAATGTGGCTTCTCTCTGAGCCAAACTCAGTATATAAATGCACTACCTTCCCCTGGCACTGGACATGACTCCCAGGGATAAGCTTCCCCGGCACCAAGGGATTATTACCAAGCTCCGATTAGTGATGCATTTGGAAAAAGACCTTGACCAAAAGGGAGAAAGATTAAATGCAAATGAGTTTTTATGACTAAGAGATTTCAAAGTGAGTCAGGAGGTCATTCCAAAGGTTACACTTATGCATGTCTCAGCAGGATCTCATTGACTGCCAAGTAAACAGTGCCTCAAACAGTGGGGTTTCTGAGGATGCTAGAGACATCTAGACACTATAGGCAGGGCAGACAACCTAAGGAATTCAGCACCCTGTCAGCATGCCTTACTTTGGAATATATGCTCCCCAGTCTAAGAGAGTTTGTCTCATTTATAATTTCCCTACACATGGTTCTTCTGCCCCTTTTATTTGAACCTATAAATTAGCACTATGCTTATTAAATATATGTCCCAGATACTTAAATCTTTGATGTGTTCATATGCTGATTGAGCCCTGAATCTCAGCAGAGTTGCAACACCTATTCTCCAATTTATGGACTTGCCCAGGACAACTAACAAAAAGATGATGGTGGACAATGCCCATCCCACCAAAAAAGACAGTATCTACAACTGCAAGTAAGACCGTTCCATCCATCTGCCCCATGGGATCTAAGCCTCTCTCAATCAGAAACAGAGTGGGCATCACCATCCCCAAATCCTCAAGATTGAGGAATGAACAAACATAGGAGAGGAATGCAACTATGGACTAAAGTAGGCTTATTATTATTCTAGCAATGTAAGACCTTGTACCATTGATATAAAGGCAGTGGCCACCAGAGATTCTGTGGGGAGGGAGAGGGAAGAATAGATGTAACATGGGGGTATTTTTAGGACATTGGAATTGTCTTGCACGGCATTGCAAATGACAGATAAAGGCTATTATATAGTTTGTCAAAACCTACAAAATTGCGCAGGGCAAAGTGTAAACTATAATGTAAACTATAGTCCATGGTTAGTAGCAATGCTTCAATATGTGTTCATCAATTGTAACAAATGTACAACATTAATGAAAATGTTGTTAATGGAGGAAAGTGGAGGAGGGGGAGGGGGGTATATGGGAATCCCTTATATATTTTTTTGAGGTACTGGGGCTGGGGATTGAACCTGGGACCTCGTAAGTGGGAAGCCTGCACTCTACCACTGAGCCACATAGGCTACCCTGAGTTGGTTTTTTTGTTTGTTTGCTTGTTGTTTGTATTTTGTTCTGTTTTGTTTTTAAGAGGCACGTGGGAACCAAACCCAGGACCTACCATGTTAGAAGGAGGCACTCAACTGCTTGAGCTACATCTGCTCCCCCCCATAAATATATATATATTTTAAATGCTGTTTAAGTTCTTTGTAGAGAGGAAGAGACAAAAGAATTAGAAGCTAAGCTCAGGGGAAGAATTTGGGATTCCAAAATGGGATAGAGGTACTATATGTTAGGATCTTGGCAGCAGCCAAAATGGACTATTTTGTGACCAACAGAGCAGTCTGTGGGAACTATAAAGTTGAGGCATATGCTAAGCTGGAACAAGGGTGCTGAATTATTAGTATAAACTAGGGAGACGGGACAAGACCCCTTAGGGGCTCTGAGTGGGGTGTCCATACTGCTCTTGACACCTTTGTCCAGTAACTGCAGTTCTTGAGCTTCTTGTTGTTTTTGCTGAACTTGCCTGAATTTTGCTTTCTTGAGTTTTGCTCTGTGGTTCTTGAACCAAACCTGCAGCACGGTTGGGTGTATGCCCATTTTAAAGGCCATTTCTTTCTGAAGACTGGGGTGTGGGTATGGGTTCTTGCTGAACAAGATCTTCAGGTCTTCTAGCTGCTTTTCAGTGAACATAGTTCATTTCTTTTGTGGATGCCTCTGGTGCTTGCCTTTACAATGCCAAGATCTGGGAGACAACTCCTCGACTGAGTGATTAAAAGTCACATCACTAGGCTCACCAGCTGGGGGACACCTGATACTTGATGGGAGAGGAGCACCTTTAGGAAGGTCCTCTGAGTGGGCTATTTTTCATGTGTTCAGATCCAGTGACCCCCCCCCATATTTTTGATGTAACATTTATGTAATCTAAAGCTTCTTTAACAATAAAAATAAAAATAAAATGCAGTAGGATCTCATGGTGCCCTGGTTTATCTCTCCCTACCCCATTCCAACTCAGCACAGCTCTGGCCTGTGCTCCCAGTACAGATCCCTGGTCCTGGTTCCAGAGGGGAACAGAGTAACCTTTGTGCACATACTGAGAGCATGTAAGTCTGACTAAATTTGATGGTGGTCTTAAGGACTCACTGCCCCAGAGCTTGCCCCTGCATGTAGAAGACAGCTCACAGAGTTCTCTTTCAGAACACTGGGGGAGAGCAGTCAAGTCATGGCTGCCTGGGGCAAAAGATTACTGGACGCATGATATAAAGCACAGTGCCCAGGACCATGAGGAAATGGTTTCCTAGGGAAGAGAACACATTCTTTTCCATGTAAAGGCCCTAGGGACTCCTAGGGCCATGTGCACATGCCCAAGAAAAGATGCATGTGTATAAAGGATCATGTAGGCTCCTATGCTTTAGCTGCAAGCTATTCTCTAAGCTCATTGTATGGATAAGTTCTGAAAGAGAGCACTAGTACAGGTCAATTTTCAAGGACTGGGAAAGATGCTTTCTTTTTTCCTTTTTTTTTTTTTTTTTGTTTGTTTGTTACCTCCTGGCATTCAATGAAAGCTCTGTCATAACACTAACTGGATAGAAGCTTAATGAATAGATGCTATAGAATCTAAGTCCCAGCAAAAACACATTAGACTATCAAAATATCAAGGTTTCAACATAAGATTACAAACTATACAAAGAAACAGGAAGCGATGACCCAAGTGAAGGAGAAGATGAAAGCATTAGAAAGTATCAATGAGGAGGATGAGACCTGGGGCATACCAGACAAAGACTTTTTTTGAGCTAAAGTAGAACATGTAGAAAGAGCTAAAGGAAACCAGGATAATGATAGATAAGCATAAAGAGAATATCAATAGAGAGATGGAAATTATTAAAAGGAACTAAACAGAGTTGAAGATCACAGTAACAGAATTAAAAATTCCCAAAGGAGTTCAACAGCAAATTGAAGCTGGCAGAAGAAGGAATCAGTGAACTTGAATATAAGACCTTTTAAATCATTCAGTCTGAGGAGCAGAAGGAAGAAAGAATGAGGAAGAATGTATAGAGCCTGAGGAACTTGTGGAACACCATCAAGCATACCAATATAAATTGTGGGACTCTCAGAAGGAGAAGAAAGAGAGAAAGGGGCATAAAGAATATTTTAAAAAAAATAGTGGCTAACTTCCCAAATTTAATAAAAGACATGAATATATACATTCAAGATGCTCAATGAACTCCAAATAGACCCAAATAGATCTGCACCATGGCATATAATAATCAAACTCTTGAATGCCAAAGATAGAGAGAATTCTGAAAACTGCAAGAGAGAAGCAACACATCCTATACAAGGGATAAACAATAAGATTAAGTATTGATTTCTCATAGGAAACCATAAAGGCAAGAAGGCAGTAGGATGATATATTTGAAGTGCTGAAAACAAAAAAATTGAAAACCAAGAATTCTTTATCCAGAAAAACTGTCTTTTAAAAATGAGGGAGAGATTATGACATTTGCAGATAAACAAAAGCTGAGGGAGAACATCACCACTTAACCAAACCTTACAAGAGATGCTAAAGTGAGCTCTACAGGTTGAAAGGAAAGGAAACAAGACAATAGACTGAAGCTGCATAAAGAAATAAACATCTCCGGTAATGGTAATGACCTTGTTTAATATAAATGCCAGTACTACTGTATTTTTGCTTTGTAGCTACACTTAACACTTAACTTCCTTCAGGATCTAAAAGACAAATGGATAAAAGGTAATGATATATCAGTGGTTTTGGACTCATAATATGTAAATATGTAAACCAAGACAAGAACTCCATAAAAGTGGGAGGATGGAGGAGTATGGGAATATAGTTTGTATATACTATTGAAGTTAAGTTGGTATCTAAGCAAATGAGATCGTTATAGATTTAGGATGTTAAATTTAAGCCCCATGATAACTACAAAGAAAATATCAGAGAATAAGCAAGCTCATAGAGACAGAAACTACAGTAGAGGTTGCCAGGGCCATGAAGCAGGTAGAATGGGGAGTTAATGCATAATGGATGTAGGGTTTCTGTTTGGAAGAGGGGAAAGTTTTGGTAATGGAAGGTGGTAAAGGTACCACAAAATTGTGAATATGATTAATCCCACTCAATTGTATGTTGGGAGTGGTTGAGATGGGAAATTTTATGTTGTATATATATTCCCACAATTAAAAAGAGAGCAATTAAGAAACAATGACAATTAAATGCAATATCTAGAAGATAGGGATATTTGGAGTTCTCTATATGGGATTTTTGTTATTTTTGTAACTGTCTTATAAGTTTGAAAATTAAAAAAAAAACATAAATATGTCAACTCAACAATCTAACTTTATGTCCTAAAGAATTAGTAAAAGAAGAGCAAACTAAACCCAAAGCTAACCAAAGGAAGAAATTAATAAAGATAAAAGCAGAGATTAATGAAATAAAGAATAGAAAGCAAGAGAGGGAATAACAAAAATGAAAGTTGGTTCTTTGAAAAGATCAACAAAATTGACAAACATTTAGCTAAACTAAGAAAAAGAAAGAAGATTCAAATTACTAAAATCAGAAATGAAAGTGGGGACTTTGCTACTGACTACAGAAATGAAAAGGATTATAAAAGAATACTGTGAAAAATTGTGTAGTAACAAATTAGATAACCTAGATGAAATGGAAAAATTCCTGGAAACACACAAACTATGAAAACTGACTCAAGGAAATGTAGAAAATCCAAATAGACATAAAACACATAGATATTGAATCAGTAATCAAAAATCCCCCAACAAAAATGTTCAGGACTGGATGGTGTCACTGACAAATTCTACCAAATATTTAAAGAAGAATTGACACCAATCATTTTCAATCCCTTCCAAAAAATAGAAAAGGAAGGAAGGCTTCCTAACTCATTCTATGTCTATAGCACTACTCTGGTACCAAAACCAGAGAAAGGCATCATAAGAAAAGAAAACTACAGACCAATATTCCTTATGAATATATATGCAAAGATTCTCAAAAATATATAAGCCAACAAAATCCAGCCACATATTAAAAGGATTATCTTAGTTTCTTGCTGCCATAAATCCCACACAATGTGTTGGCTTAAATAATGGGAATTTATTGTGTCATGGTTTTTTGCTGTGTCTTGTGTATTTAGGAGGTACTGGGGATTGAACCCAGGACCCTGTACATGGAAAGCAGGTGCTCCACCACTGAGCTACATCTGCTACCTTGTCTCATGGTTTTAAGGCTAGAGAACTTGCTTCTCCCTGAAGACTAGCTTTCTGGTATTGGCTTACTGACAATCCTTTGAGTTCCTTGACTTTTCCATCACATGATGATGTCCTCTCCTTTCCCTTCTGGCTTCTAGTTCCTCCCTGTGGCTTTTTCTGACTACATCTGAATTTCTTCTGTTTATAAAGGATTCCAGTAATCAGATTAAGGGACATCCTTATTCAATTGGGTACACCTTAACTAAAAGAACATTTTCAAGAGATCCAATTTACAATGAGTTTGCACTTACAGGAATTCAGATTAAGATGAAAATCATGTGCTTTTTGGGGTACATAATTTAAACTCAAGGATTATACAACATGACCAAGTGAGTTCTATCCCAGGAATACAAGGGTGGTCCAACATATGAAAATAAACCAGTGTAATACACCACTTTAATAGAATGAAAGAGAGAAAAAAAACATGGTCATCTCAACTGATGCAAAGAAGTTATTGACAAAATCCAACACATGTTCATGATAAAAACATAAGAAAACATTATTAAAAATGTAATAAAATAGGAATAGAAGGAAACTTCCTTAACATGATAAAGGACACATATAAAAAATTCACAGCTAACATCATACTCAATGGTGGAAAAATGGAAAATTTCCCCTTAGATCAGGAATAAGACAAGGATGCCCACGTTTACCACTTACAATCAACATCATATTGGAAGTTCTATCCAGAGCAATCAGGCAAGCAAAAGAAAGAAAAAGTATCAAAAATTTGAAAAGGAAGAAGTAAGCTATCTCTGTTCACAGATGGCATGATCTTATATTTAGAAAATCCTAAAGATTCCACAAAAACTTATTAGCACTAATAAAATAATCTAACAAAGTTGCAGAATATAAGATTAACACAAAAATTAAATATAATGGGGGTGGATGTGGCTCAGATGGTTGGGCATCTGTCTCCTACATGGAGGGACCTGGGTTCAATCCCTGGGCTCTCCCGATAAAATAAAGAAAAAAATGGAAGGCACACGGGCCGCCAGGCCCTGCAAGTGGGTGTGCTGTCAGGCCCTGTGCGTGGGAGCGCCATCAGGCTCCACAAGCAGGTGAGCCCCCAGGTCCCGCGTGCGGGTGAGTCGCCAGGCCCTGCATGTGGGCGTACCAGGCTCCACCAAGCCACACAGCAAGATGATGACATAACAGGAGAGTGACACAAAGGGAGAGCCAAAACGAGACACGCCAGTAAACCAGGAACTAAGGTGGCGCAGGTGGCAGAACGCCTCTCTCCCACATCGGAGGTTCCCAGGATCGAATCCCAGTAAAGACAGAAGGAGAAGGATGAGAAGAGAGGGCAGGAAACAGACACAGAGAATTGCCCAGCCAATGGACACAAAACAGCAAAAACAGGGTGAGGGGGGTGTTAAAAATGGATAAAAGTAAAATAAATAAATCTTAAAAAAAAAAAATTTAAATATACCAGTGTATTAGTCAGCCAAAGGGGTGCTAATGTGAAATACCAAAAATGGGTTGGTCTTTATAAAGGGTATTTATTTGGGGTAGAAGCCCACAGTTACCAGGCTATAAAGCATTAAGTTTCTTCTCTCACCAAAGTCCATTGCCACGTGTTGGAGCAAGACAGCTGCCAACGTTTGCCAGAGTTCAGGCTTCTTGGGTTCCTCTCTTTCGGGGGCTGCGTTTCTCTCCAGGCTTAGCTCCTAGTTCCTCCACAAGGTCAGCTGTAGACGATCAGGCAAACGCCTCGCTTCTCTTCTCCTGGGGCCTTCTCTCCAACATCAAAACTGCTTCTCAAAAAACTGCCTCCTCTGTCTTTTGCCTTGCCTTTTGTATTTGATTTCCCCACACACCAAAGGGTGGAGCTCAATGCCCTACTGACATGGCCCAGTCAACGCCCTAATCATAACTTAATCATGCCCAGATTAACAGATCTGTTTACAAGCATGATCCAATTATATTTTTGGAATTCATAATTACATCAAATTGCCAGACGGCTACAACCAGCAATGAGCAATCTGAAAAGGAAATTAAGAAAACAATTCCAATTACAATACCATAAAAAAAAAAGAATAAAGTACTTAGAAATAAGCTTAACCAAGGCGGTACAAGACTTATGCACTGAAAACTAATACTGGTGAAAGAAATTAAAGAACATTTTAAAAAGTGGGAAACAGTCCCATGTTCGTGGGTCAAAAGACTTAACATTGATAAGATAGCAATACTCCCCAAACTGGCCTACATATTTGATACAATTTCCATCAGAATTCAGCTAACCTATTTGTAGAGATCGACAGCTAATTCTAAAATCATATGGAATGGCAAGGGACCAAGAATAGCCAAAACAATCCAGGAAAAGAACAAAGTAGGAGAACACACTCTTCATTATTTCAAAACTTAATACAAAGCAACAGTAACCAAGACAATGTAGCACTGGCACAGGAATATACACAGGTCCAGAAATAAACCTATATGTCTTAGAATTCCAGGGCTGCTATGACACAATGGGTTGCTTTAACAGCAGGAATTGATTGTGTTGCAGTTTTGGAGGCTAGAATTACAACATCAAAGTAATGACAGGGCTCAGTTTCCCTGGGAGTCTGTAACATTACAGCAATTCTCTATCATGTGATGATCTCTCTCTCCTTATGCCTGTTTCTATGATTTTCATAGACTCCTGGATTCTTCTGATTTCTGCCTTCTGCATCAAAATTTCTTCCACTTATAAGGACTCCAGTCATTTGAATTAAGGCCCACCCTGATTCAATTTGGCCTTATCTCTAAATAGGAACTTTTAAGACGCTATTCACAAACGAGTCCACACTTTAACTAATAATATCTTCAGAGGTCTTATTTACAAATGGGTTTGTACCCATAGGAAAACAGATTAGGAATTGAACATGTTTTTGTGTGTATGTGTGTGAGGGACATGAGTCAATGGACCCTTAGCCCACACCATATACAAAAATTAACTCAAAATAGATTAAGTTCTTAAATATAATAGCTAAAATTATAAAATTCCTAGAAACAAACATAAGAGCAAATCTCCATAACCTTGTATTTGGCAATAGATTCTTTCTTTTATTTTTTATTTTTTTTATTTTTTATTTTATTTTTTTAATTTTAAATTCTTTATTAATTCATTTTAAAATAATTTATCTCATTACATAGTTACATAGTAACACATTTTTTATGAAAAATAATTACATTTCCAAAAATAAAAACAATCAGTGAGAAAAGTGACATTGTTTTACATTTTGGCAAATCTGGCTAAATAGAAGACTGCTGATTCTCAAATCTGATTCTGCATTCATCTGTTACGATATTACATGTCATGAAACCTCTGGAAAACTCCACTGTACACTTGTGAGAGACTGAAAGTAGAAGGGGCAAATGGCATCTTAGAATTATTATGGAAATAGTTTTTTTTTAATTTTTTAAACACAGATGAATAAATATATACATTTCTCAATTAAATGTAATGGATACATATAAAATTTTTTGTTGTTTTGTTCTTTGTTTGTTTTTTTGTTTTTTTTGTGTGTGTGTGAGTCAAACAATATATTACACAATATATTTGGTTCATAGTAATGCATTCATACAGTCTTTGTCCTTTTGTGTCTGGCTTGCTTCACTCAACATAATGTCCTCCAGATTCATCCATGTTGCCATATGCTTTATGACTTCATTTCTTCTTACTGCTGCATAATATTCCATCGTGTGAATAGACCACAGTTTGTTTATCCATTCATCTGTTGATGGACACCTGGGTTGTTTCCAACTTTTGGCAATGATGAATAATGTGGCTATGAACATCGGTGTGCAGATGTCTGTTCGTGTCACTGCTCTCAGTTCTTCTGGGTATATACCCAGTAGTAGTATTGCAGGGTCACGTGGCAAGTCTATATTCAACTTCTTTAGGAACTGCCAAACAGTCCTCCATGGTGGTTGTACCATCCTGCATTCCCACCAACAGTGAAGAAGTGTTCCTCTCTCTCCACATCCTCTCCAACACTTGTAGTTCTCTGTCTTTTTAATAGTGGCCATTCTGATAGGTGTGAAATGATATCTCATTGTAGTTTTGATTTGCATTTCCCTAATCATGAGTGATGTTGAGCATTTCTTCATGTGTTTTTTTGCCATTTGTATTTCTTCTTCGGAGAAATGTCTATTCAAGTCTTTGGCCCATTTTTTAATTGGGTCATTTGTCTTTTTATTGTTGAGCTGTAACATCTCTTTATATATCCTGGATATTAAACCCTTATCAGATATGTGATTTCCAAATATTTTTTCCCATTGAGTCAGCTGCCTTTTCACCCTTCTGACAAAGTCCTGTGAGGTGCAAAAGTGTTTAATTTTGAGGAGGTCCCATTTATCTACTTTTTCTTTTGTTGCACGTGCTTTGGGTGTGAAGTCCAAGAAACCACCACCTACTACAAGGTCTTGAAGATGTTTCCCTACATTTTCTTCTAGTAGTTTTATGGTCCTGGCTTTTATATTTAGATCTTTGACCCATTTTGAGTTGATTCTTGTATAGGGGGTGAGATAGGGGTCCTCTTTCATTCTTTTGGTTATAGATATCCAGTTCTCCCAACACCATTTGTTGAAGAGACTGTTTTTTCCCATCAGCGTGGGCTTGGTAGGTTTGTCAAAAACCAGTTGACTGTATAGGTGAGGGTATATTTCTGGATTCTCAATTCTATTCCACTGATCGATATGTCTATCTTTATGCCAGTGCCATGCTGTTTTGACCACTGTAGCTTTGTAATATGTTTCAAGGTCAGGCAGTGAAATTCCTCCCACATTGCTCTGCTTTTTTAGAATACCTTTGGCTATTCGGGTGCACTTACCCTTCCAGATGAATTTGGTAATTGCCTTCTCTAATTCTGTAAAGTAAGCTGTTGGGATTTTGATAGGTATTGCATTGAATCTATAAATCAGTTTGGGCAAGATTGACATCTTCACAATATTTATTCTTCCAATCCATGAACACGGAATGTCTTTCCATTTGTTTAGGTCTTTTTAAATTTCTTTTAGCATTGTTTTGTAGTTTTCTGCATATAGGTCCTGTACTTCCCTGGTTAAATTAACTCCTAGGTATTTGAGTCTTTTTGTTGCTATCGAAAATGGAATTTTCTTCCTGATTTCCTCCTCAGATTGTTCAGTACTAGTGTACAAAAACATTACTGATTTTTGCGTGTTGATCTTGTATCCTGCCACTTTGCTGAACTCATCTATTAGTTCAAGTGGCTTTGTCGTGGATACTTCAGGATTTTCAAAGTTCAGGATCATGTCATCCGCAAACAGTGAGAGTTTTACTTCCTCTTTTCCTATTTGGACGCCTTTAATTTTTTTGTTTTGTCTAATTGCCCTAGCTAGAACTTCTAGTACAATGTTGAATAACAATGGTGACAGTGGGCATCCTTGTCTTGTTCCTGATCTTAGGGGGAAAGCTTTCAACCTTTCCCCATTGAGTATGATGTTGGCTGTGGGTTTTTCATATATGCCTTTTATCATATTGAGGAATTTTCCTTTTATTCCTATCTTTTGAAGTATTTTTATCAAAAAAGGATGTTGGATTTTGTCGAATGCCTTTTCTGCATCTATTGAGATGATCATGTGGTTTTTTCCCTTCAACTTGTTAATGTGGTGTATTACATTGATTGATTTTCTTATGTTGAACCAGCCTTGCATGCCAGCAATAAATCCCACTTGGTCATGATGTATAAGTCTTTTGATATGCTGTTGGATTCGATTTGCAAGTATTTTGTTGAGAATTTTTGCATCTATGTTCATGAGAGAGATTGGTCTATAATTTTCTTTTCTTGTGGAATCTTTATCTGGCTTTGGTATTAGGGTGATGTTGGCTTCATAAAATGTGTTGGGTAATTTTCCCTCCTCTTCAATTTTTTGGAAGAGTTTAAACAGGATTGGTGTTAATTCTTTTAGAAATGCTTGGTAGAACTCACCTGTGAAGCCATCTGGTCCTGGACTTTTCTTTGCTGGGAGATTTTTTATGACAGATTCAATCTCCTTAACTATGATTGGTTTGTTAAGTTCTTGTATTTCTTGTTGTGTCAGTGTAGGTTGGTTATGAGTTTCTAGAAATTTGTCCATTTCATCCAGGTTGTCTAGTTTGTTGGCATATAGTTTCTCATAATATCCTCTTATGATTCTTTTTATTTCTGTGAGGTCATTTGTAATTTCCCCCCTTTCATTTCTGATTGTATTTATTTGCATCTTCTCTCCTTTTTTCTTTGTTAGTCTAGCGAGGGGTTTGTCAATTTTATTGATCTTCTCAAAGAACCAGCTTTTGGTTTTGTTGGTTTTCTCTATTGCTTTTTTGTTCTCATTTTCATTTATTTCCGCTCTAATATTTATTATTTCTTTCCTTCTTTTTGTTTTGGGATTGGTTTGCTGTTCTTTCTCTAGTTTCTCAAGTTGTTCAGTTAAATCTTTGAGTTTAGCTCTTTCTTGTTTCTTAATATAGGCATTTAGGGCTATAAATTTCCCTCTCAAGACTGCCTTCGCTATATCCCATAAGTTTTGATATGTTGTGTTCTCATTTTCATTTGTCTCAATATATTTACTGATTTCACCTGCAATTTCTTCTTTGACCCACCGAATATTTAGGAGTGTGTTGTTCAGTCTCCACACAGTTGCAAATTTCCTTTTTTCCTGTCTGTTATTGATTTCTAGTTTCATTCCATTATGATCTGAGAAGGTGCTTTGTATAATTTCAATCTTTTTATATTTATTGAGAGCTACATTGTGACCTAACATGTGGTCTATCCTGGAGAAAGATCCATGGGCACTTGAGAAGAATGTATAACCCACTGAGTTTGGATGCATTGTTCTGTATATGTCTTTAGGTCTAACTTGTTTATCATATTGTTCAAGTTCTCTGTTTCCTTGTTGATCTTCTGTCTAGTTGTTCTATCCAATGATGTGAGAGGGGTGTTGAAGTCTCCGATGATTATTGTAGAAATGTCTATTTCTCTCTTCAGTTTTGCCAGAGTTTGTCTCATATATTTTGGGGCACCCTGGTTAGGTGCGTAGATATTTATGACTGTTATATCTTCCTGGAGGATCATCCCTTTTATTAATATATAATGGCCTTCCCCATCTCATCACTTTTTTGCATTTGAAGTCTGTTTTGTCTGATATTAGTATAGCTACCCCTGCTCTTTTCTGTTTACTATTCGCGTGGAGTATCTTTTTCCAACCTTTTACTTTCAGCCGGCTTGTATCCTTGTGTCTGAGATGAGTATCTTGTAAGCAGCATATGGGTGGCTCATGTTTTTTTATCCATTCTGTCAGCCTGTATCTTTTGATTGGGGAATTTAATCCATTCACATTCAATGATATTACTGAAAATGCACTATTTATATCCTCCATTTTATTCTTTGGTTTTCATATGTCATCTTATTTTTGTCTTTCTTTTTACTCTTTTGGTTATCCTTTCTGCTTTTCTTTCTTCTATACTCTCCTCCAAGCCTCTCTCTCCTGTCTTTTTCTTTCAGATTCTAAGGCTTCCTTTAATATTTCCTGCAAAGGTGGATTTTTTTTTTTTTGCAAACTATTTTAGTTTCTGTTTGTTTGTGAATACTTTATATTCACCTTCATATTTGAAGGACAGTTTTGCTGGGTAAAGAATTCTCGGCTGGCAGTTTTTCTCTTTCAGGTTCCTAATTGTATCATACCACTGTCTTCTCGCCTCCATGGTTTCTGAAGAGAAATCTGCACAAAGTCTTACTGGACGTCCTTTGTACGTGATCGTTTGCTTCTCTCTTGCTGCTCTGAGCATTTTCTCTTTATCTTTTACATTTGACATTCTGAATAGTATGTGTCTTGGCGTAGGTCTATTTGGATTTATTCTTATTGGGGTATGGTGTGCTTCTTGGACATGAAAGTTCATTTCTTTTGTGAGAGTTGGGAAATTTTCAGCTATCATTTCCTCAAATACTCTTTCTGCCCCTTTTCCTTTCTCTTCTCCTTCTGGAACTCCAATGACACATATGTTCTTGCGTTTTGTGTTGTCATTCAACTCTCTGAGCCTCTGCTCAATTTTTTCCATTCTTTTCTCTCTCTGTTCTTTTCTCTCTTCAATTTTAGCTGCTCTGTCTTCAGTATCACTTATTCTTTCTTCTATCATTTCGAGTCTGCTGTTGTATGCTTCAAATGTATTTTTTACTTCACCTATTGTGTCTTTCATTCCCATGAACTCCGTTACTTTTCTGTTCATGATTTCAAATTCTTCTTTACGTTTACGCAATGAATTCTTGATGTCATTGATCTCTTTAACTATATTCTCTTTCATCTCATTAATTTGATTTTGGAAATGTGTGCTCATCTCAGTGATTATTTCTCTCAAATTCTGCATCTCTTCTGGGACTTTGCTGTATTCCTTTTCTTGGGCCATGTTTTCTATTTTCTTAGTATGGCCCGTGATTTTTTTCTCGTGCTTAGGCATCTGGTTAGTTTGTATTTTACTTAGATGCTCTATCTCTTTCTCTTTTATGGGGTTTTAGTGGCAGGAGGCTGTGAGTTACCACAGCTCTTTGATTTTTGGCTCAACCTTGATTGTTAGGATTGTTCTGCTGGTTGCTCAAAACTGGGCACTGGACCCAGTAATTGGTTGTAGAGTCGTTTCCTAGGGCCTTGGGCAGGAAGGCTATAGAGGCCAGGAAAAGCCTCTCTTACTTATTAATTTTCTTATGTGTACTTCCTTGGTCTGCCAGGAGATGGCGTTTGTTGGCTGCTCTCAATTCAATGCCTGGTCGGAGCGTATTTGTTGTGACACAGACCAGATCAATGTGATAGAGCTTCCTGTCTGGGGGCTAGGAGCCCTGTGATTCAAACTTTCTGAGACAGTTCTCCAGACTTCTCTCGTAGTGCCCCCCTTTTCCCAGCTAGGAAATATTTCCACTCCCTTCTGAATCCTCAACAATCAGTCCCTGTCAGTAGAGGATGAGATTGGCAGGTTTGTATATCTTTAGCCCCTTGCAGTCTCCAAGGTAAACAATGGCGCAGCCCCACCCAGCCTGGAAGGGCTCCCGGGACAGGGCAGACCAAACCCGGGAGTCCAAAGCAGGGTCAGCCCCAAGTTCTCTCTCCCCTCTCCCATGGTGTCCTCAACAATTAGTCCAGGCTAGAAGAGAGGGAGGTTGCGAGGATCGGATTTCTCCAGTCCTTTCTGGGCTCCCAGGGCAAACCGCCATGTGGAAGGGTCCTTTCTAGGCTCCCAGGGCAAACCACCGTGTGGAAGGGTCCGTGGGGCTCTGCAGCCCAAATTTCAGGTCCGAACCCGAGTCAGCCTAAGGCTGTGTCCCTCTCTCTCCCCTTTCCGGGAGTGGCAGATCCCTGAAGCCCCCTTTGTCTGTGGTCGCAGGCCCAGGGGCCCAAGAATTCTGAAGTGTGTGGGGGAGGGTGCCGGCAGCAGCAGAAGCTGCTACTTGCAACTCACAGTTCTGTAGTCGCGATTTCCCTCTTCTGTCCCTCTCTCCTCTGGGTGGTGTGCAGCCTTCACCTGCTGACCTAAACCCTAGAAGATCTTTGTCGGGGCTGTTTCAGCTTGTCCTCTAGCTATTTTTCTGGAGAAGAGATTCCCGTGTCTTACTAGTTCGCCATCTTCCCGGAAGTCCCTAGATTCTTCATATGACACTGAAAACACAAGCAACAAAAGAAAAAATAGACAAATTGGACTTCATAAAAATTTTTTAAAAATTTTGCATCAAAGGACATTATCAAGAAAGTGAAAAGACAACTACTGTATAGGAGAAAATACTTGAAAATCATGTAACTGGTAAGGACCTAGTATCTAGAATATATAAAGAACTCCCACATTTCAACAACAGAAAAACAAACAACACAATTTAAAATGGGCAATGGTCTTGAATAGACATTTCTCCAAAGAAGATATATAAATGGCCAATAAACACATGAAAAAAATGCTCAATATTATTAAACATTAGGGAAACATAACTCAAAAGCACAATGAGATATTGCTTCAGACCAAGTAGATTAGCAGTATTAATAATTTTAAAAGGAAAATCACAAATGTTGGTGGGAATGTGGAGAAATTAGAACACTCATACATTGCTAATGGGAATGTGAAATGGTGTAGCTGCTATGGAAAACAGTTTGGCAGTTCTTACAGAGTTGAACATAGAATTACCACAAGACCCAACCAATTCATGCCTAGATATAAATCCAAAATAATTAAAAACAGGAACATAGTGACATAAACATCCCTTGAAAAAGCCTCCCCAGAGATTTAGTAAATAAAAGAAGAAATTCCATTTTCTTTGACTTCTGGAGGATGATAGGAACTGGAGGATATCTCCACACACTGAATCAAAGAAACAGAAAAACCTTAGGTAGGAGATTTCCATCCAGGACTGCTGGTCAGCTCCCATTTCTCCTTCCTCTCACTTGGTCCCTCACAGCTTGGGAGCTACACAGAGGCAGCACAGCCCTGGATGCCTCTCACTGTGCACAGAGACTGAAGACTGAACCACAGCAGTGAGTTAGAACTCCATGCATATCCAAGTACAGGGACCAAGTCCAAAGAGACCCAGGTGGAAGATGAGCTGCTGAGGAGTGCTGCATACAAAAGGGTCCTCGGGGGGGAAAAAAGGAGTGGGGGGAGAGAAAGGCTGGTAAGAATAGTTGTGACCAATCCAGTTTCAATTGGCTGGACCACCTAAAGGCAAAATGGACTTTTCAGACATGACCTTCCTTTCCAGATTGACCCTATCTGGCTCCTTGGGCAGGATGCACTAACTGGTAAGAAACTGGAGGCAGGAAAGCATCACAGAGAGGAAAAAGGAGGGCAGGAGTTAAACTGAACTGCTGTAAGATAGGACAGGTCCCAGAATTGAAAAGTGTAAGGAAAACAGGGCAGTGAGTGTGGGAGAAATTTCAAATACAGCATAGGAGCTGGGGAGAAAATTCTGCACAAAAACAAGCAGAACAGAGCAAGATTCTCAGAGAAAGAATAGAGAAAAGGAAGCTCTTCCCTAGAGGTGAAACAATTGCACAAAAAGTACAATCTTAAAAATTGTACCACAGATGAAGAAGAGCTGAGAAAATCTGAACAGTTGACAGCTATTCTAAACATCAAGAATAATTTAGTCCAAGCATTAAAGAAGGGCCTTAACACAAAGCCAATCAACAATAAAACCCTAGACAGGAGGGAGAAATGGAACTTCACAGTTAACCTATCAAGAGAATCAACAAAAAATCACAAGCCATGCTAAGAAACAGGAAGATATGGCTCAGTCAGGGGAAAAAATTAATACTTCAGAGGATACTCAGAAGTTGGAACAACTAATCAAAGCTATTCAAATAAATTTCCTAAATCGATTCAAGGAAGTGAAGGAAAATATGCATAAAGAGATAAAGGATATTAGGAAGACAATGTGTGAGTATAAAGAAGAATTTGAAAGTATAAAAAGAAACATAACAGAAATTTTGAGGATGAAAGACACAATAGTAGAGATTAAAAATACACTAGAGGGAAGCGGCTGTGGCTCAATCAGTAGGGCTCCCGTTTACCATATGGGAGGCCCCGGGTTCGGTTCCCGGGGCCTCCTGGTGAAGGCAAGCCGCCAGCACGGCGTGGTTAGCTGATCCAGCGAGCACAAGCAGCAAGGGGGGGATAAATGAATAAATAAATAAAATCTTAAAAAAAAAAAAAAAACTCTAGAGGCATATAATAGCATATTTGAATAGGCAGAAGAAAGAATCAGCAAACTAGAAGACAGGACAATCAAAATCATACAGTAAGAAGAACAGATAGAGAAAAGAAAAGAAAAATTTGAGCAGTATCTCAGGGATTTGAGTGACAACATGAAGTGCACAAACACACATCATGTGTATCCCAGAAGGAGAAGAGAAGGGAAAAGGGGTAGAAAGAATATTTGAGGAAATAATGACCAAAAACTTTACAACTCTTAAGAAAGGCATAAATATACATGTCCAAGAAGGGCAAGATATTCCAAAGAGAATAAATCCTAATAGACCTAATCTGAGACACATACTAATTAGAATGTCAAATGCCAAAGATAGAGAGTTCTGAAAGCAGCAAGAGAAAGGTGATTCATCACATACAAGGGATGCTCAATAAGACTAAGTGCCTATTTCTCATCAGAATCCATGGAAACAAGAAGGCACTTGCATATTTAAGGTACTGAAAGAGAAAAACTGCCAGCCAAAAGTTCTTTATCTGACAAAACTCACCTTCAAAAATGAGGGAGAATTTAAAGTATTTACAGATAAACAGAAACCGAGAGTGTTCGTCAACAAGAGATCTGTCATACAAAAACTACTAAAGGGAGTTCTACAGGTTTGAAGGAAAAGACAGGAGAGAGTGGCTTGGCGTAGTGTGAAGAATGAAGATCGTCAGTAAGGGTAAGTCAAAGGGTAAATGAAAAGCCCATTAGTACTATATCTTCAGTATACAACTCTACTCTTAATTCATGTAAGAATCATAATACAATTGGACAAGAAAAAGGCATTTTCCAGATAACAGATGTGCAAAATATAAAGTGGTAAAATGGGACAAATATAACATAAAGGGGGAAAAGAAGGATATGGGAGCAGAGAAAATGTATGCTATTGAAGCTTAGTTGGTATATTTTCAAATTGGTAGATTATAGATGTAAGTTGTGTAATATAAACCCCAGGGTAACCACAAAGAAGGTATCTGAAAAATATACAGAAACAGATATGAGAAAGGGATCAGTCAGATACTTTACAAAAGTCAACTATACAAAAAATGAGGCAGCAATAAAGGAAAAGAGAGGCAAAAAAAGATGACATATAAAATCCAAAGGACAAAATGGCTGAAGTAAGTACTGCTTTTATAGTAACAACATTGAATGTTAATGGATTAAACTCCCTAATCAAGACACAAATTGGCAGAATGGATTAAAGAAAAAGGCATGAGGCAACTATAAATTATTTACAAGAGACCCAACTCAGATCCAAAGACACAAACAGGTTGAAAGTGAAAGGATGGTAAAAGATATCTCATGCAAATAGTAACCAAAAAGGAGCTAGGGTAGCTAAACTATTATTGGACAAAATAGGCGTTATGTGAAAAGCTATTTATTACAAAGAAGGGCACTATATATTAATAAAAGGGTGAATCCACCAAGAAGAAATATCAATCATAAATATTTATGCACCTAACCACGGTGCCCCAAAATATATGATGCAAAAACTGGCAAAACTTAGGGGAGAAATAGACATCTCTATTGGAGACTTCAATAGTCTCCAATAGTTGGAGACTTCAGTGTACCACTGTCATCCATAGACAGAACCTCTAGCCAGGGGATCAATAAGGAAACAGAGAACTTGAATAATATGATAAATGTACTAGACCTAACAGAGATACACAGAACATTGCACTCCAAAACAGCAGGATATACATTCTTCTCAAGTGCTCATGGATCTTTTCCAAGACAGACCACATGTTGGGTCACAAAACAAGTCTTAATAAATTTAGAAAGATTGGAATCATACAAAATATCTTCTCTGACCATAATGGCATGAAGATGGAAATCAATAACAGGTGGAGAACTAGAAAATACACAAATATATGGAAGTTAAATAACTCTCTGAAACAATCAGTGGGTTAAAGAAGGAATTGCAAGGGAAATCAGGAAATATCTTGAGACAAATGAAAATGAGAACAAAACTTATCAAAACTTATAGGAGTTCTGTGAGTAAAAACATTCCCCAACAACAACAACAACAACAACAAAAGCAAAAAAACTTATAGGATACAATGAAGGCAATGCTGAGAGGAAAATTTATAACCCTAAATGTTTACATTAAAAAAAGAAAGAGCTAAAATCAAAGACCTAATTTCACACCTGGAGGAACTAGAAAAAGAACAGTAAATTAACCCCGAAACAAGAAGGAAGCAAATAACAAAGATTAAAGCAGATATAAATGAAATTGACAATAAAAAATAGAATTAACAAAACCAAAAGTTGTTTCTTTGAAAGGATCGATAAAATTGACAAACCCTTAGCTAGACTGACAAAGAAAAAAAAGAGACAGGATGCAAATAAATAAAATCAGAAATGAGAGGGGGTCATTATGACTGACCCCACAGAAATAAAAAAAGGTTATAAGAGGATACAATGAACAACTATATGCTAACAAATTAGACAGCCTAGATGAAATGAACAAATTCTCAGAAAAACACAGACAGCCTACATTAACTCTACAAGAAATAAAAATTTCAGCAGATCAATTACAAGCATAGAGATTGAATCAGTCATCAAAAACCACCCAAAAATGAAAAGTGAATGACCTGATGGATTCACAGGTGAATTCTACCAATCATTCCAAGAAGAATTAATATTAATCCTGTTCAAACTCTTAACAGAGGAGGGAACACTACCTAACTCATTCTTTGAGGCCATCACCCTAATAGCAATAAAAGAAAATTACAGAAAATATTCTCTTATGAATATAGATGTAGAAGTACTCAATGAAATACTTGCAAATCAAATCCAACAGCACATCAAAAGATTTATAAACCATGATCAACTGGGTTTTATTCCAGGTATGCAAGGGTGGTTCAACATATGAAAATCAATTAAAGTAATACACCACGTTACCTGAAGGAAGGGGAAAAACACACGATCATCACAATTGATGCAGAAGTGGCATTTGACAAAACGCAGCATTCTTTCTTTTTTATGTTTTTTTATTTTATTTTAACTTTTTATTTCGTTTTAGCTTTCTTTCTTGATAAAAACACTTAGAAAAATAGGAATAAAAGGAGACTTCCTCAATATGATAAAGGGCATGTATGAAAAACTCATAGCTAACATCATACTCAATGGCGAAAGACTGAAAAAGTTCCCTTTATGATCTGGAACAAGACAAGGATGCCCACTGTCACCACTATTATTCAACATTGTACTGGAAGTTATAGCCAGAGCAGTTTGGCAAGAAAAAGAAATAAAAGGCATCCAAATAGGAAAGAAAGAAGTAAAATGTTCACTATGTATAGATGGCATGATCCTGTATATCTAAAGTCCTGAAAAATTTACAACAAAGCTAGTAGAGCTAATAAAAAAATTCCAAGAAGTGGCAGGGTACAAGATCAACATGCAAAAATCAGTAATGTTTCTATACACTAGCATTGAGCAATCTGAGGAGGAAATGAAGAAAAAATTCCATTTATAATAACAACTAAAAGAATAAAAAATCTAGGAATAAATTTAACCGAGGATGTAAAGGATGTATACACAGATAACTACAAAACATTGGTAAAAGAAATCAAAGAAGACCTAAATTAATGGCAGGACATTCTGTGTTCATGGGTTAGAGGACTAAATATTGTTAAGACTTCAGTCCCACCCAAAATGATTTATAGATTTAATGCAATTCCAATCAAAATCCCAACAGCCTACCTTGCAGAAATGGAAAAGCCAATTATCAGATTTATTTGAAAGGGTAAAGAGCACCAAATAACTAAAAACATCTTGAAAACATCTTGGTTGTGAAGTTGGAGGCTTCACAATCCCTGACTTTAAAGCTCATTACAAAGCTACAAATCATGTTATTGGCACAAAAATAGACATACAGACCAATGAAATAAAATTGAGAGTTCAGAAATAGACCCTCACATCTATAGCCAATTGATTTTTTTTTTTTTGAGGTACCAGGGCCTGGGATTGAACCCAGGACCTCATATGTGGGAAGCTGGCACTCAACCACTGAGCTACAACGGCTCCCCCATGTTGTGTTTTTTTCATTTGTTTGCTTGTTTGTTTTTCTTTTTAGGAGGATCGAACCCAGAACCTTGTACAGGGAAAGTAAGTGCTCAACCACTTGATCTACATCTACTCCCCTAGCCGACTGATTTTGCAAGGCTGTCAAGTCCACTCAATTGATAAAGAAGAGTCTCTTCAACAAATCGTGCCTATTCATATGCCATATACATTGTGTCAGGCAATGGTTTCTAAGACTTTATACCCAAAGCACAAGCAACTAAAGAAAAATCCGATAAATGGGACCTCCTCAAAATTAAAAACTTTTGTGCATCAATGGACTTTATCACAAAAATAAAAAGGCAACCTATTCAATGGGAGGAAATATTTGGAAACCACACATCTGGTAAGGGTTTAATATCAAGAATATATAAAGAAATCCAAGAACTCAATGATAAGAAAACAAACAACCCAACTAAAAAATGGGCAAAAGATCTGAATAGACATTTCTCCAAAGAGGATATATGAATGGCTGAAAAAGCACATGAATGATGCTCAACATCACTAGCTATTAGGGAAATTTGAAAATCAAAAGTATAAATAGTAGCCACTAGAATGGCTACTATTAAAAAAATACAGAAGATTACAAGTGTTGGCGAAGATGTGGAGAAATAGGAACGCAAATTCATTGTTGGTGGGAATGTAAAATGGTGCAGCTGCTGTGGAATACAGTTTGGCAGTTCCTCAGAAAGCTAAATATAGAATTTCCAAATGACCCAGCAAACCCTCTACTAGGTATATACCCAATACAATTGAAAGCAGGGACTTGAACAGATATTTGCACACTGAAGTTCATAGTGGCATTATTCACAATTGCCAAAAGATGGAAACAACCCAAGTGTTCCCAAATGATTTATAGAGTCAATGCAATTCCAATCAAAGAAAAAGACATATACGTGCAATGGACTATTATTCAGCCATAAAAAGGAATGAAGTCCTGATGCATGCAACAACATGGATGAACCTGGAAGACATCATGTTGAGTGAAATGACAGACACAGAAATATTGTATGATCTCACTGATATGAAATCATTAGAATAAACAAATTAATGAAAGTTAGACTCTAGAATATAGGTTACCAGGGGCTGGGTTGGAGGTAGAGAATGGGGAGTTAATGCTTCATTTGTATAGAATTTCTATTTAGGTTGATTGTAAAATTTTAGAAATGGTAGTGGTGATGGTAGCTCAATATTATGAGTGTAGTTAACAGCACTGAATAATATATGTGAATGTGGTTAAAACGGGAAATTTTAGATCATATCTATGTTACTAGAATAAAAATTAAAGTTAAAACCTAGGAATATATAACACAGCGGGCCTTTTGTAAATAGTTAATAGTACATAAAAATGCTCTTTCATGAATTATAACAAATGTACCACACTAAAGCAAGATGTTAGTAATAGGGTGGTATTTGGGAAAAACATATGTAATGTTAACTGTGGATTATAGTTAATAGGACAATTTTAATATTCTCAATTTTAACTAAGATACCGCATGAATGCAAAGAGTCAATAATGGGAGGGTATACGGGAATGCTGTACTTTCACGTGATTTTTCTGTAAACCTACAACTTCTCTAATTAAAAATTTTAAAAACGAGAATACTCAGGGAACATGTAAAGAGCAAATTCAAATTTCTCTTCCCATCTGCCTGGACTCTATGTCTCACCCTAATCACCTGCAGTTTCCCCTCTGGACTTTTGCTTGTGCCGTCCCTCTACCTTCCAAACCTCGGTCTGCTGAACTCCAGGCCCAGCTAAGCGAGGCGTGGTGTGGAGGACCTGGCTCGGGACTGCTGACCCGGCCTCCTTTTCCAGCCAACCCTCCCTCTCCAGCGCCGCTCAGGCCCCTCATTCTCCTACAGGCTGTTCTTCCTAAGGTGTGCGTTTCCTCTCCCTGGCTCTTGGGGCATTTGTTCTCTACCTTCTCATGTCTCTCTCCCTTCCCCTCCAGAACTTGTGGGTTATTTTCATCCTTTTAGGAAGTTTCAACAGCCAAAGAAACCATCCCGACCACCTGCCAACCAAGCATGAAGAGAGGCGTCCACTAAAACCAGAGAAGGGAATGTTCTAGCAGGATATGCAGGCTCACCAGCTGGGGCTGCTCCTTCTGCTCTCAGCTACTCCAGCAGCCCCTCCTCTGCCCTGCAGTTCCATCGTCACCTCCTGAGATGCCTCCTGAGTGGGATCCGGGGCAGCGTTGTGCTGCTGGGACGTAACCCACACACCTAAATGTCCCCCTGCCATGGGGGCATGTAATCCTCACTCATGGTCAGCACAAGCTTGTAGTACAGGTGCTCCTGCAGGCGTTGCACGGCATCAGCTGCCGGCGGGACCCCAGGAGGAGCCAGGGCTGGCTCCTACCTGCCTCAAGATACAGGGAGGGTCCAGGAACTGAGCGCACCCACCCAACACAGGGATGGGCCATGGCACACAACCCCACATACTTACTCCTCTCCCCTGCATTCCAACTTGGGGCCTGCCCTATGCAATTCGGACTTGCCAATCCCTACGGTTGTGTGAGTCAATTCCTAAAATAAATCTCAACATTTATATATATATATATATACACACTTCCTGTTGGCTCTGTTTTTCTGGAGAACCCTGACTAATACAGCAAATAAAGCCCAGCTTCCTTGTCCCCAAACCTGCCTCCTGACCACTGCATTTTGGAGATTTACTTCTCCAGCGACCCAAGCCCTGACCTTTTTCCATGGGGTCAGACCTTTCCCTAGGGCCCCATGGCCTGGGCTGGATGATCTATGAATGGTCACAGGAAAAATAAGATTTTCTTCAAAAAAAACTTGGAACACTGAGAGATCCCAGAGCGAAACCCTACTGGGATGTGCCGACTCTACAGGTGCTTGAGCATCTCTCAAACATAAACTCCTGAAGGTGATTCTCAAGAGGATTAAAAGTGTTAGGTGGTCACATAAGTGGGGAAGACACCGGATAAGTTTCCGAGAAGTTCTGTAATAAAGCAAAACATTACAGCAACCATCACAGCTCCCCGTCCCCCCCAAACCTGCTGGTTTAATGTAGCACCAGATTCCGCCCTTTGCCTCTGTCTTGGTTAATTGCCGAGATACCAGTTGTTCCATAAGAAACACCTCGGAAAATGATGCACCTACTGCCAGAAAGTGAACAGATTGGGAAATTAGGCAGCCCAAAGTCAAATTTCAATCACTAAGTCGTTTGGTGTGGGCGTCAGTTAGCTTTACTACCCAGCACAAATAAAGCAATCATAATGCTTGTTGCTGTGAGATGCCCTAGGAAACCCCTTGAACGGACCCACACTGCCTTCTCCTGGGAACAGATGGACAGAAGACCATGCTACTGTTCAACCTCCAGGCGTCTTCCTAAAGGTGGTCAACAGATCTGCCCGGAGGAAGGAGGACCTGGATCTTCTGCCTCAAACAGATATTTGAAAGCCAGCGCCTTTCTTTAAAAATCCTGCTTGTTCTGTTCCTGAATCAGTGAAGTTTGAAGGAGTTATATAATCAAGACACACATACTTCCTGTTTTTCTTTATTAGAGCAGTCGATGGTTTACAGGAAAATCAGGCAGAGAGTACTGAGCTCCCATATTCCCTCCCACACACAGTTTTCCCTGTTGTTCACATTTTGCATTAGTGTGGCAGCTTTGTTACAGTTGAGGAGCAAATGTTATTATCATGATATCATTTACTGTCATCAACAGTTTACGTTAGGGCGCACTCTGTGTTGTACAGCTCTATGCTTTTTAAAAATTCTGGTAACATGTACAACAAACATCTCTCCATTTCAACCACTTTCAAGCATACAATTCCGTGGTGTTAATTGCCCTCACAATGTTGTGCTACCATCACTACCGTCTCATAATTCCTTTTTCAAGTCCCGCTTGCTTATTCTTTTAATATATGCCTCAATGATTACATTGGAGGATAAGACGTGTCTTTTTGTGTCCCACATAAGGCTAAGGAAATATTTTAAGGCTGTCACCATGGACTCAACCAGTCCTGCTGCGGGGAAGGTAATAGAGGTCAGACTCTTCCCCACCTTTTGCTGGAAAAGTTGCCCAGTTGTCCTTACAGGGACTTGACTTAGGCTACAAGGAAACCCACCGTGTCCACCCCATTGCCAGGCCAGCCCCCCCAGCCCCGTGGGGGAAGACCACGTGGACCATCTCCGAATCCCACCTGCACCTGCAGAGAGCGTGGGGCTGTGGCTTGGTACCATATACAACAAGGGTTAAGAGAGGAGGGAAACCCTCACGCTGCTCTCTTGCTGGGATGGGGGTGGGGTGAGGTGGGGTGGGGTTGCTATTTCCATTCCAAGGAGAACAAAAGAATCAAGGGGTGCAGCCTCGCATTTTCTCACTTAATCCTCATGAAACTGAAAACCAGAAACTCCCAAGATCAGGCTAGTAGACTGGAATCCAGGTCTTCCAACTCTAGTGATCCCAGATTTCTTGGTTCTTCTTAGAAAGAGGTCAGCTCCTAACCCCAAAGAGACCCGGACAAAGCAGGACATTTTGGCCCTGCCATTCTGACTCCAGCGACATGGTGACCAAATTGCCTGAAGAAAAGAAAGAGCTGCTGGAAATAATCAACACAAAATGCAATGGATAAAACAGCTTACATAAAAATTTTAATTGACTGAAAAAAAATGGATACATAATTAATAATAAAATGGCCAATAAAGAAAACTTATAGAAGTAGAAGTTATAATGATAAAATCTGACATTTTTAAAGCCCAATCGATAGATCAAATCTTCAATGGGCAATTTCCAAGGAAAAGCATTTATCCCAGTGAAAAATATTTTCAACGAGATAAAAAGTATCACAGCCGGGTGGACGAATGTGTTACTGACACGGGCCTGAGAAAAGGACTGTCATTTCAAGAGTATCCAGGTGGTGGCAGCAAAGACCAGTGCTGGAGGTGTCCCAAGTGGGTGATTCTCAAAGCCGTCTCTGGACCTGCTGTTACAGGAAGGTAATTTCAGGCAAGGGCAAATAAAGCCCTCTGGGGAGCTGGTCAGAAATGCAAACCCCATACCCACTGAATCAGAAGCTCGGGAGGACAAGACCCAACGATCTGTGTTTTAACAAGCCCTCCAAGAAATTCTGAGGCTCAGTAATGTTTAAAAACCAGCCAAGCATGGGTCAGTTTTCTTCCAAATTAGCAGGCACTACTGTCAGAATTGATTACGTGTTTATTTCACCAAACACCTCCTGCCTAGGCACTGAACTGCTATTTTTGAAAGAAATAGAACACAGTTGACTCCATATCATTCTCATTCTGTAGTTCCCACCTGGCTGGCAGTGCCTCCAACTCTGAAACGCGCAGGCAAGGTTAGAATCCTGCATCTTTCCAAACGGCTTCCATGCTGGCCCCAGCACTTCCAGAGCCCCCTCTCCTGCCTTGATGCTTCTCCCGCTAATTACCGGGAGGTGGGACATTTCTGGTTTGTCTTGGAAAGGAACCCAATGGTCACCTCGGCATTTCTGAGTCTTAGCTCCTCCCCAACTTGGCACTTGAGGTCAGATGCTAGAGTTTTCTCTTTCCATAGTTCTCCAATTGAAAAACGCCATGGATTGACTTCTGTCCCCTCAAAAAACGTGCTCAAGTCCCAACACCCTATCCTTATTTGGAAATAAGGTCTTTGAAGATGTTACTTCAACTTGAGTCCAACCTGGATTAGGTGGCCCCTAATCCAATATGACCTCTTAAGAAGGGGAGAATCGGACACAAGGAGACAGAAATGGGGGCATCCCACGCAACCAATGAGGCCATTGAAGTCCAAAGACTGCAACCTGAAGCTGGAAGAGGCAAGGAAGAATTTTTCCCTTGGGTCTTGAGAGGGAGCCTGGCCCTGCTGACACCTTGATTTTGAATTTTCAGCTCCCAGAACTGAGCGACAAGATACGTCTGTGGTTTTAAGCCACTCAGTTCTTATGGCCACCCAAGGGACTCAGTGATGAAGACTGGATGAAGATGACATTGTCCAAACAGTCTGAAATGGAGGTCTGGGTGCAGCAGCTGAAAGAGCCCAGGTTCCAGAAGGATCCAGACTTGGCTCCAGCCTCAGTGCCACCACTTTGTATGGGGTTTGGAAAAGTTGCCAAACCTCTCCAAGCCTCAATTTCTATATCTGTGGGATGGAGCTAATGCTCTATGTCCCACAGGTTCCCTGAATTACCAAGCACAAGGCTATCTAGAGCAGTGCCTAGCACCCAGCAGGAGATATTTTCCCTTTTCTCAGGGGTTAGTGAGTTTCCTGTGCCTGCCAGGACATCAGCAGAGTCATTGTAGGACAGAAATCACAAACCCAGATGCATAAAGGACAGAGGGGACTCCCAAAAGTTAGGGCAGTGGATGGATGAGAAGAGAAACTGGGGCCTGCATGCCCTCCTAAAGGGGGCAGCTGCCACTCAGCTTCCAGGGTCGTTGCCATGGGGGCCAGAGCTGTCAGACTTTCTTTACATGAAGCCCAGGCTATACCATGCACCAGAGGATTTGTTAAGCAGAAAGAACCCATGCCCCAGGTTGCTCACAGCTCAGACAGGTTGAAACCATTCATTACCCTTGGGGGCCTCCTGGGAAGTCACGAGAGGAGAGGGACAGTCTGGTCCTGGGTCAGCAGAACTGGGTTTGCATCCAGGCTTGATCACGACCAACCATGATGGAGCCAGGAGTGAGGATCTGCATACCCCCAGTGACCAGAGCAAGCTTCTTCTCCATTTGTAAAATGGAGCTAGTAGTAATATCATCACCACCAGTCTTTTGTGAGGGTCAAATGAAACAGCTTGTGCAAAAGAGTTCTGGAGACTCGAAAGGAGGTGTTTCTGTTGATCAGTGATAAAAAAGCTCGTCTGATAAAGACCATTAGGGTCACAGCATTTGTATTAGTTAGGGTTCCCCAGAGAAACACAGCAACAGGATGTATAAAGAGATTTATTATAAGGAATCAGCTCACACAACTTTAGGGGCTGGCAAGTCCAAACTCTGGAGGGAAAGCTGCAAGCTAGAAACTCTGATAAAGGTGCTTCTGAGGTCCAAAGTCCAAATTCTGGAAATTCCAGCAAGAGCCAATGCTGAAGTTGTGTCTGAATTCCTCTTCTGAGCTCCGAAACTCTCAGTTCTGGCTTTTAAGACCTCCAACTGATTGGATGAGGAGGGCAATCTCCTCTGTTCATTGTAGATGCAGTCAAATGATTGTAGATGCAAGCCCGTCTTGAAATACCCTCACATGAACAAGTAGGCCAGTGCTTGATCAAACAGGTGGGCATCATAATCTAGCCAAGTTGACACATGAAATTAAGCATCACACCATTAGAGCCCAACAAGGTTAGGTTTATTAACTTGCTGCAACAAGGGAGACTTGCACACCAGGGGAATTGCAGATGTCCCACCAAAAGAAGTGAAGGGCTGTTTTAGGATGGGGGAAGGGTGGAGCTTAGGGAAAAGTGCAAATGAAGCAGCATTTGAAACATCCAAAGCAACATGGGGTGGTACATAAAGGGTCTGTCCTGAGAGGTAGACTCAGGTCCTGTATCCTTGGAAACCACAAAGTTAGGATCGATGTGAAATGTTGTGTCTAAATACCACTTACCTGAAGCTCTGTACCTGGGCTGGAAATCAAGACTGTTTCTTTGAGTCCAAGTGGCCTCCATTCCAACAGCAAGTTTCTGGCCTTCTGTGATTTTAGAGAACAAAAATTCTTAGCACCATATCCTCAGCATTAATTAACAAAGACTGTTCTTACCGATGTAGCATAAAAATAAAAATAGATGCTCTGCTCTGGCTGTCCCAGTTAAGAACTGTATGTTGGATTCAGAAAGACTTTCCAGCTCCTAGCTGTGTGATCTTGATAATCGCTTAACCTCTCTGAACCTCAGTTGAGGGGCAAGTACAGACCCCAAACCCCTTATATGCAGTTTCAAAATCCAAAAAGCACTGAAAGCCAAAGATTTTTTGTAACTCAGATGACTGCAAAAGCTGCCTTGACCTACACTCATTTGGGAGCAGACCCTGACCTGAACTGACCTGGATCTATAGTCTCTACAGGTCCTACAAAAGTTGGATAGTCATACATTTCTCTGCCAAAAATATTAGTGCATTTGATTAGGGGGGGGTCTTCCCCAGATCTTCCTGGGAAGTTAGAGAAGATCTAATATAGGCACCATCTTATTTTTCTAAAATCTGGAAGACTCTGGATTCCAAAACCCATTGGGCCCCAGGACTTCAGATAAGGATTTGAAAATCTTTGGTACCAGCTTCACAAGGCACTTTGGGGTTCAATGTGATGGCACAGGTAACGTGTGTCCATGGAAAGGCCAGCCGAGACGGTGATGGTGACACATCATCAGCTCCATCCATCTCACTTCTTCCTGGCTCCCCTTCTTTTCAGGCTTCTGGAACCTCTGGGCTCTCCCCTCCACCAGGCCACCCCCAGGTACCCCACAGGTCCCTCATTTCTCTCCACAACCTGGCCCAAGTTCAGGAGCCAGGCAGGCAGAACCCTTCTTGGCAGCCTTCTTCTCCCTGGCCACAAGCTCCACGCCCCACTGCTGAAGCTGAAGGGTCCATGAGAAGGCGGCGGGTTGACCCATGTCTCCGTCCAGTTCTTTCTTGGAGCCATCGGATGCCTGGGTAACTCAGGGCTCCTTGGCAGCTCCCCCTGGCTGTCTCCTGGGCGTCCCAGGCCTCCCTGAGCAAGCTATTCAAAGACCCCTGTGTGCCTCTTTTGCAGCCGCTGGTGGGCCCTGGGCCCAGCCCCGGTGGCAGAGGACCCTGCTGGCCAGACAGGGCTGCTGGGCGGAGCTTGCTCCTTCAGCAGCCTGGAGCTGTGGGAGGGGTCTCAGCCACTAGGTGGCGCCCTCTAGCTGGTGTTCTCTGAGCTTTCAGCTCGGCTGGGGCGGGGCTGGGGGCTGGGTCTCTGCCAATGCGGCTCCCGAGCCCTGGCGGCCTTGAGCAGTGGGGGAAATCGATCAGGAAGTGAGGTGCAGATTCCCAGCTGGAGGGATGGAAGCGGGGGGTGGAAGGGGACGAGTCGCGATCTCAACGACAGCTTCACTGGAGGAAGATAAATGTACCTCCTCGACCCTTGAGACCCTGGGCCAGTTAAGATGAGGTCGGGAAGATCGGTGACATAGGGTCAGAGGTCACTGACCCCCGGGCCGGTCAGTGTCCCTGGGCTGAGGCCATGCCTCGGGTCACTTGAGCTGTGATTTAATCACACTGGCCAATCCCAGCAATGAGTAGATGCCACTGACTCCTTCTCCTTTTCTCTGTGCCCCTTCTCAGAGCCACACTGTCCGGGGCTCAGCCTCGCCCGTACTGCTTTTGCGCTGCCCACTTTCCTCAAACCTGCCTTCCCCCCATCCCTGGGCTCTCCTGAGTGCTGGCTTTCTCCAGCCCTCCCCCTGGGTTAGTTCAACCGCCCCCATGCCGGGTCCTTCTCCTGTTCTCTGGAAGGGTCCCCAGCCCCTCCCTCCACACCAGCCCAGAAGCTGGTGCCGGTCCGCAGGGCAACTGGACTCTCTCCCTCTTCTCTGGCATTCAGGTCTGTGCTCCCACATGGTTCCCCTCTCCAGGTGGGCACAGGAAGAAAAAGTGTTTATATGAAGGACTCACACATTGATAAGAAAACTCTCTAAAACCCAGGTGACAAAATGGACAACATAGTGACCGAGCCCCTGCTAGGTACCAGGTGCTATGTTAGGCACAGGGAAACCAGCCATGGGCAGCAGGAACCTGGGCCTCTGGGAGGGGAGATGGACACCAAACACAGCAAATAAATGATTCAGCATGTCAGAGGGTGCCAAGTGCACTGAGCAAAAACTGCCGCAAAGAGTGGTGGAGAGGGTGGGTGCTTGGAAACAAGGTTGTATGGGGAGTCCATTAAGAAGTGAAGATGGGAAGGCAATGAGGGAATGGATGAGAAGAATGGACTCATTCCAGGGAGCTGGGAGAGCGCATGCAAATGGCCTGGGGTGGGTGGAGCTGCCAGGCTAAGGGCCACCCAGAGCATGGGGAAGGGGCTGGTGTAGGCCACGAGGGTGTGAAGCTGATATAACTCATGACCAAAGGGTGCTGATCAAACAACATGGCATCATTGGCCTATCAGTTGTTGGTTTTTTTAAAAGGTAATAATACCAAGTGCTGTAGGATGGGAAGTGGCACCTTTCACAGCTGGTGGGAGTGACATCTGGCATCATCCTTTTAGAGGACTATTTGAAATAGGCATTAAGAGATGCACAAATGGTCTTACCTTTTGGACCAGTAATTCCACATCCTTTTAGAAAATGCCTGAACATGGGAACTCTTGTATTGTTCCCTTCGTATTAGTCATGGAGAGCTGGCCGGCTCTGGGGGGCCCTGGCTGGCCCTCCAGTCCTCCTCCCCCTGCACTCTAATATCCCAGCTCCAGCCCTGTGGTCCCCTCACCCTGACCTGGGGCACCCCCAGCACTGAGGGGGGTGTGCCTCTCCCCCAGCTCGGGTCTGGGATAAGCCTGCCACCTCTTACCCAGGCACCGAACCTCACTCAGGAAGGATGAATCCTCTTCCTTTCCTTCTTGTCTGCAAATGTCCTGGGCCAGCAGCCTCTGACCATCCCTCCTACCAGTGTCTGAAACTGGGCCTGTCTGATGAAGGAGAGGTCTTTTCTGGAAATCTCATGAGCCCTGGGGACGTCCTCCCTGGAGCCCCCCTCCTCAGGGGTGATGGCTGCTCAAGGCAAGGTCTGGGCTTGCTGGCTTTCCCCCTATGGCCACTAGGGGAAAGGACAGAGGCTTTTGGGGTGGATCAAGTGTGCAGACGAAACACTCCCCAAGGAAGTCTGGAATTTGCTCCATGTGTGGGGTCAGTTGAGAGGAGAATGCCAGGTCATGCTGCCTGCTACCAGATGGCATCTGAGAAGTTCAAGGCCGGGGGAATGGCACCTGCCCACTTGTCACCTGGACATTAACCAACCCATGGATTCCCTTGTGCCAGGCTGTGCTGGTGGTTCCTGGAGAGTCAAGTCAAGCTTCCCTGCAGCCTCGGAGTGGAGTGGGGACAGACAGGCATGCAACTTAGGAGGGATCCCCTCCCTTGTGCATCTTCAGGAATTATTTGGAAGTAGCTTTAAGTGGGGTTTCGTTAACAGCATTTTAATTATCCAGGGAAGCAACCCTCTGGTTATTTGTCTTGACGCTCAAAGCAGAACGCGATTTCAACCACATCTGGACAGCCTGGCTACAGGTCTAAGGTGCTGGTCTGCACACCACCAGCCTGTGGGTCGAGGGAGGTCACACCTGCCTTTGCATCTCCAGGTGTGCTTATACCATTTGTATGGCTCAGGTTTTCCCAGGGATTCCCCCTCCCCTGTTCCAAAAGACCCAGCCAGGCCCCACTGTAGAGCTTGATGGATATGGCCCGATGGGGAGTGTTGTTAGTTCAGTTGGCTGCCCACTCCCCGGGCCTGCCCCCCACCCCACCAGACATCCTGCTGAGCTTGTGGCTCCCCAGCTTCCCCTTCTGGTCCCAGGCTCGCCCCTTGAGCATAGCTCACAGGTTTGGAGGGGCTCCTGATACCCCTAGTTCAACACCCCTGGGCAGAGACACTGGGCAGCTGAAGCTGGACACCACATGGGCTTGGGGTTGGGGGTGTTGGTGAATGCTCAAGATCGTTGGCCACTTCCTAAAGGTGGACTGGGAGCTGGGAGCCACCTCGGAGTGGCCCGTTGTCCCCAGCTCACGATGGCTTTCTATCCCATGGAGGCCCTCATTGCCTGGTCCATCATCAAAGCCTTATTTGGGGCAGTCAGAAGCAGGGGTTCAAGTCCTGCCTCTGCTGTGTCCTAGCTCTGTGACCCTCAGGAAGTTACCCTCTCAGAGTCGCAGTTTCATCATGGATAAAATGGGAGAAATTAAGAGCGTCAACAAATCAGGCTGTTGTCAGGAATAAAGGAGTCCACCCAAAGCTCTTCAGGGTGCAGATGACCCACCAAGAGTTGGTTATAAAATCAAATGAGTGGGTGGTGACCAGAATTTAACATAAATGGAATAGAAAAGAGTGTCAATCACTTTCTTTCTGCTGGGGAATGGGGCAGCTTCATGGGGCACAAGATTTGGGTTAAGCACTGGGGGCAATCTAGAGGACAGTGTGGTTGGGACCGCAGGAAAAATGCGATTGTGGAAAGAAAGTGGGGCCACTGGGGGTCTTGGAATGTGCTGTGCTGGTGAACATGGCCCTGGGCCATGGAAATTTTAAGCAGTAGGATGACATGAGCTAACGGCTATCTACTGAGCAGCTGCCAGGGGGAACGATTTATGTTTTGAGAAGTTGACTCTGAGAGCAGCTTGAGGAATCAGGGGCTGTCACAACACTGGAGCAGGGGGCTCTGCCAGTAGGCTACTGTAATAGTCCTAGCAAGAGATAGTAAGGACAGGGTCATGATGTCTGGAGAAAGAAGAGACAAGGGTGCCTGTTTGCCCCTGCACTTGGGGCTGGACAGTCCACAACATCCAGGTCAAGGGGGGCAGCCATGACCCTGCACACAGGCCAGGGGGAGGGTGCGGGGCAAAGAGCTGGGTTTTGAAGGCCACAGAGGAAGTGCACAGGCCCCCAGAGCACAGGAGCCACATGGCCAAGTGGATAAGCACGTGGGCACGAGTCAGATCACAGGGTCAAAGTCAATTTATAAAGGGACCGGTGACTGAGCTGACCTCAGCAGGGTGTCAGGACATTGTAAGCCAATGATTGTCAAAACCTTCCCCATCACCTGGCATGTGGCGGTGGCTTGTGTTACATTGCCCACCGACCTCTCAGCTAAATCTTGGACACCTTCTGAGAGGGACCCTGCTCAGGGATGTCACTGCAGATGATCTTGAACCCATGGCCACATTAGCCAAACACATAGGGTTTCCCATTCGAACAAGTTGCTCTGCAGCAAGCATCTTCTGTGGATTTTCATTGAGTCTTCTACCTACTAGACTTTGTGCTGGGTGCCAGGCATATCCTGATACAGATGGCACCCACCGCGCAACAAAGCATGCTGCAGCCCGTGTAGGTGACGCATCTGCATGGAAAATGCTTCAGAGGTAGTCCTCTGCTCAGTCGTGCCCCCCCCCCGCCCCTCCCTTCCGCTGGTCTCCTATGATTTTCCTGCCCCAAATGAACACTTGTCAAGTCTGAAAATGGAGGTGACGCCGGCTGATCAGTGCTTGCTTTTCCAATCAAGACAAGCCTGCCAAACCAGAAGAGATTGCTGGCAGCCTTCATCTGTCTTCTTGGTTTTCCTAACAGAGCTAACCCTGATGGCAAAATGCAGAATTTTCCTTAAATATCTTTCTACCTGACTCATCAGTCAGGGGAACGTTTCAGTGAGGCCGCAGCGTCCATCCACCCTTGAGAAATCCTCTTTGTCCTGGTTCTCCCCCAAGGTGGATCTGGGGGCATTTTTCAGGAACATTTTGGCTTCCCTCTAAGTGTCCTCCTGCCCACTCCACACTCAAGAGGATTTTGATACAATGAGGAAATTCTATTCTTTTGCAACGGGCATGCTTTATTCTTTCATTCCATAGTTGTTTGTTGGGTGTGTACTGTGCCAGGCAGTGAGCAAGAGACCCAGCCATCCCAGATGCTACCTCCAAGGGCACAGTCTGGTAGAAAAATCAGACATGTGAATCCAGAATGGCAATGCAGTGCAGCAGGTCCAGTAAGAGAGGCTTGCTAGTGGGACAGCACGAGGTGTGTTTTACTTGGGGGAGGACAAAGAGGCTTGGTTTGATTGTCACAGATGAGATGGGGAGTGTTTGTAAAACTTAAAAAATAAAAAAGAAGGAAGGAAGGGAGGACAAGCAAGCTAGAAAGCAGTGGAACTTGAGCAAGTAAATGCAAAATAAATGCTATTACAATATTTTCTAATAATTTTGGTAACAGGTAAAATGAAGCTGTGAATCAAGTTACTGGCTATTGAAACAGTATGTATGGGGTGGATATGAGACAAATTCAAAAGGTGCATTCAAAGGCAGAAACGCCTCCCAGTGTCCCACTAACATGTTATGAGAGCAAGAATGGTTGTTTGTCCCCTGCTGACTCCGCGTTGCCTAGAAGAGCGCCTGGCATCTAGGGGGGCAATGAGTGGGAGTCATCTAGCAGACCCAAGGAGGCAATCTACTGCTAGGTACCCAGCACGGTAAAAGTAATCTCACTCCATCAGTTCACAGGCCTGTGATGTGAATTTCGTCGCACCCACTTTATAGGTGTGTACCTGAGATCTGGGAAGGGTTAGAATGTAGGAGAGGAGGGACAGAGTCGATTGTAAAGATGGCAGAACCTTGGCCCAGAGCTTTTAAGTAAATTTGCTCCAGGTTAGCCAGGTACCAGGCGGTGGAAGCAGGAATCAAATCTGGGTATCACAATAAGACCATGGAGATAGAAGGATTCTAGAGGCCCTTTTTTATGTTAAACTAGAAGACAAAGGAGGCTCCCAGGGGTTCTAATTGACGTGGCAACTTGTCATCCACTCTTATTTATTCTGCCCAGTAAGTCTAAACCATAAAAATATAGTTATGAAGAAATAATAACAGTTTTCAGCCACAATAAACATGTCCAAGGAGAAAGATGATCTATTTTACAATATTGAGAATTCTTAACACTTAGTACAAAAAAGACAAAAAACCTAATGGAAAAATGGGGACAGAGAGTAACTGGCAATTCTCCAAAAAGAAAACACAAATAGCCAAAAAAATATGAAAAGTTTCTCAGCCAATTAAAACAATTTAACGATTAAAACAATACAACTAACATTTTTCTCATCAGACTGGTAAAAAGGAAAAAGTCTGACAATATCAAGTGTAGGCAAGGTGAAGGGAATTGCGTATAGTCGTACTCTGTGTGGGGGTATATGTTTGTACAGACACTTTGAAGAGCAAGATAGAAATTTCCTTTAAAAATTTAAAATGCAGTTCTACTTGTTGTATCTCCTGGGAAGCACTTCCACACATATACAAGGACGATATTCATTGCCACATTGTAGCACTTAGAAATTAAAAATATCCTCCATGTCCATCAATAGGAAAGCAGCTGAAAACACTGCAGTGTGGTTCTAACACAAGATACCATGCAGTCGTTAAGAAAATCGAGATACTTTTATAGAGATCAAAATGGATATATTGTTGAGTGGAGAAAGAGAATGGCAGAGTGATACTCACATCTAACATCATTTAAGCTAAAACATAAATGCTATTTCTGGCAAATTTTATATGTGTTCACACATATGTATGGAAAACGGTTTGGAAAGGGCCTAGAAAATACACATTAAACAGTCTTAGTGGTAAGATCTGAGAGGAGGCGGAGGGGTCCAGGGTTGGGGTCCAGGAGTGCATATTAATAATGTGTTAATTTCTAGGAGAAGAATGTATTTATGTATTACTTATGTAATTAATTTTCTTTTTAATAAATGTAGAAATGAATTTTTAAATCCCTGACACAACCCTTCCTATGCAAAGTACTGCAACTGGTGCTATGCAGAATGCATAACAAGGAAGACCTGAGCCTGCCTTTGAGGTGCTCTCAGGCTGGCATGGGGTAACAGGTCTGATGCAGCAGGGTGGGATGAAGTCTAGAAGAGGAGTAGAAAGTGCAATGGGATTTGGGGCAGAGGGGTGTTCACAACATTTGAGGAATCGGGAAGAGTTTTGGGCAGCCAGGGAGATGCAATGCTGGGCAGGGGAGGAGGGAACATTCGGTTCAAAGGTGCAGAGGCCAGATCTCCTGGGGCTGTTGAGAAAAGAAGGAGAGGACAGGAAAGGGGGGTGGGGAGTCATATTACGGAAGGCAATTGTGTTCTTTTCCCAGATGCCAAAACAAATACCATGAAATTGGTTGGCTTAACAACAGGAATTTATTAGCTCACAGTTTCAGAGGCTAGAAGGCTGGCTTCCTTCTTGGGTTGGTAACTTGTGACTGACCAGAAGTCCTTGGGGTTCTCTAGCTTTTCTGTCCCATGGCAATGCATATGGTGATGCTGGGTTCTGCTGACTTCCAGCTTCTTGCTTCTTGTCGTAGCTTCTCCTTCTCTGCCCAATTTCCTTTGCTCTGAAGGACTTCAGCCATATTGGATTTTGGCCCACCCTCCTTCAGTTTGGGCACAACTTAACTAAAACCATCTTCAAAGGTCCACTTTACAAATCGGTTGACACCCATGGGACCAGGATTTGGGACTGGAACATACCTTTTGTGGGGGGTATGATTCCATCCCCAATAGCCCCGATGGCTGAGAGAAGGGGCTGGACTCTGTCCCTAGCAGCAGGGAACCCTGTTGGGCTTGTGAGCAGCCTGAAGTGTCACAGAGAAAAGCAGTTGGGCACCCCTGCAGGGGTGGGCTGGTCAGGACAGGAGGCACAGAGCAAGTTGGGAGGTGATTGACAGCCACAGATATAGAGTCTGATCAGAAGGTGGTGAAGACTGGCTGAGTTGGGTTGAGTGGATGGAAGGAGCAGAAAGCAAAGGGATGGTCATGCAAATGCCCCAGTGATTCATAGGAAGTGTCTGGAAGAGAAGGGAAGAAGGTGAACCAGGGAGTTGTAGAGAGGAACTCGGAGCCCTCCCACAGCACAGGAGCTTCAGGCCCCTTCTCTTCCCCATCTGAGCAATCTATATCATGCACAAAGCACATCTTGGGCCCATGAGGATGGAGAAAGCAGACAGGCATGTCATATTCCTGGCCTCCAGCCACCAGACTCACAGGCTTCTGAGAAAGGCTGACACGGGGCTGCTCTATTCCTTTGAATCTGAGACTATGAGACCAGGGAAGCCTAAATTAATTAAGTAATGCTGAGGCCCTGTGGCCCTCCTGAGACAGCACACAGGGAAGGGGGGGTGGGGAAGGCCTGGAAAAACTGCACCCCACCTTCCAGTGCTGGAATCTGGAGAGGTTTATGTGCTTCATTGGAATGAAGCCTGTATTTAAGTGCTGCCAGGGAGACAAAGAAATAAGAAATCAGGAGCAGGCACCCTGCCCACGCACTGCTGAGGCCAACACCAACCTGCTTTTCCAGAGAAACCTGGTCGTTTCACATCTCTGGGGCCAGCTGTCTTGCAAAGGCAACAAATGACAAGGCTTTGGGGTTGACTCTGTCCCAAGAGCTTCTCAGAAATGAGGCTAGGCTGGGCCAATGCCTCTCTCTACAGCAAAGCCCCCTTTGCTACCCACGCAGAGCTCCCTGCACACCAGATCCCACCCAAGCACTGGTGCTGGCTGACTATGCCTCCACACTCCCCAAGCACCCAGGCACCAGGACTTCCCGGGTTGCTGACAAGCTCCTTCTATGGCACTGGTCCGGGGTGCAAAGGATTTTGCTCTATCTGACTGAGGTCACAGCTGTATCCTGCGGATGCAACAAGAAAGGTTGTCAGACAGAAAACAACAGGCTGCCTGGAGCCATGCAAAATAATCATCATAAGCTCCTACTAAGTCTCAGGCTTTGAGCTAAATCCTTTAAATGCAGTAGCTCAGATCATCTTCAGCTGTTCTAGAGCTGGACGCTGGAGCTAGATCACCTGCGCCTAAAGCTTGGCTCCACCACTTGGGAGCTCTGTAAGCTTGGGTAGATTACTTTACCCCAGTGTCCCTGCCTGAAAAGGGTACTATGAGTAATCCCTACCTCATCAGGTTGGGGGAGAGGATTAAATGAGTTAATATTTGTAAAATGCTTAGAACAGTGACAGGTACATTATAAGCAATTCTATGAGTCTAATAATAAATTCCTTCCATATTCGTCCAGCCTTACATTGGGTTTCATATTGAACTCTGTAGTAACAGTTTCTCTACCTGATTGAAGAGGGGGAAACGCTGCTTTCGTTTTCTCCTATAGAATTGGATGGAAAGTTTCCTTTTCCTGCTAGTTATGCCCAGAAAGAGCTGTTTCGGGAGAGGAATTTACCCAGAGTTCAGTTTAAGAGGCCGAAGGTACGGGAAGACGGCGGGGGCAGGACCCTGAAGGGAGGCTGCCTGGCAAGCGGCAGAGCCCCGGCCAGCACCCTGGACAGCTCCCCGCGACCCAGCGCAGGGCGGGCGGGCATTCCCATCCGCGCATTCCCTGCCACCGCTCAGGCTCTTGCCTTTTGACGCAGGGGGTCCTCGCTTCCCCACCACCCCGCTTTGGCTTCTGAATGAGGGAGTTTAGTGTCCCTGGGACTTCCTTAAGGGGTGAGCCCAGGCCCTTCCTCCCGCTGTGGGTCTCCGTCTGCCAGTCCCCTACACAGCCGGGATGTGGCCACCTTGGAGATGCAGCAGCGGCAGCACAATCAGACACAATCCATAGGGAGGCAGCGTGAGGACCACCAGACAGGCCTGACAGCCCTGGTTTCAATCCAGGCTCTGCTACAGGGATCTTGGGCAAGGGACTCAGCTTCTCTATACTTTGGGCTCCTCATCTGGAAGATGGGGCGGGGAGAGCAGCACCTCCACTGCACCAGGATAGCATGAGGATGGAATTAAACAGCATGTACAATGCTCCTGGCACAGAGCAAGTGCTTAATGAATGAGTCTGCTTCCTGCCAGAGGGATATTGAGGATGCAAAAGTTAGGCTTGAGTCGAGGTGACGTGGCTTGATGCTCAAGAGCATCCGTGAACTATGTGGGCCAGAGGGCTGGGACAAGGGGGCTGCCACCTTGAAGATGCTGGGGAAAGTTTCCACTAAGATTTCACTGTGCTTCTGCCACCAGGCAGAAAACTCTTGCCTCGAATCCTCCCCTCTCTTTTTTAATCCGATGGGGCAAACAGTAGGTACATAATAATTGCCCCACAGGTTGGAAGGCTATCCCTTTAAATGGCTGGAGGGGCTATTTGTTGACACAAGTGGGAGAAGCCAGCTGTGAGGAGACTCTGATGGGCTAGACAGTATCTGTGTATACAGACTAAAAAGGCTTTGGAATAAAATTTAGCATAATTCCCCACCCAAACCAAGCACTCTGCAGCATTTGCTTCGGCCAGAGGACTGCAGCAAGCAACCTCTCGCCTAAGCCCTTACTTGACAGAGACAGAGGCTGAGGCCCAGAGAGGGGCTGTGACTTTCTCGTCCACCCACCAGGCTCTTTCCCTCCTCTGATGGGACACTGCAGGCAGGGCAGTGTGGCCCCTGCAGAGCTGCCAGCTCCCCAAGTGAATGAATTTCTCCTCTTTCCCTGGGGTGCCTAAGTGGGTGGAAAGATTTGTGAATCAGAGGCAAGACTGCTGCTTCTCACCCTGACGCACTGATCTCCACCGCCTCATGCCACTGCTCAGGGACGGAAGCCAGCTTTCCAATGCCCTCTGGACCCCCCACGAGCCAGGACAGTCAGGAACCGCAATGTCTCCCTACCCAGAAGGCCTGGCTAGATGGCCCTGGGCCTTTTACCTGGTGTTCACAAATCCCACAGCTGTGAAATGAAGCCAAAGCAGAACATTTTACAAATAATAGCCATAGCAAGCACCTTTCATCGCTCTTACCAAGTGCCAGGGACCCTAAGTTAATAGGTATTATTATTCCCATTTTACAGATAAGGAAACTGAGGGACAAAGAAACCCAGTATGTCCCCCGGGGCCCAAGCACCCTAACCAATGAACGGCAGGGCTGGGAGTCACCCCAGCTGTCTGCTTTGCAAGCCTCGTTGTTTTCGCACTGCACCACAATGCCTCCTGAGAAATGGGGGGCACTGTGGGGGTAAGAAGCTGGATCTAATGCTAGTTTGCTTTTGAGGCCACAAGGATGGGAAGGCTCCTCTGCAGCCCTGGAAGAGAGACAAAATGTCATTTCAGCCACACAAGTCCCCCAACCCATTCAACTGTCTCCGGCGTGCCACTCAGTGTCGATGCTCTGCAGGGGATGTGTCAGGCGCGGCGCACAGCCTGGGCGGCTCCGGTCTGGCTGCTGAGACCCCAGCCCTCAAGGAAGGTGAGCCTCCCTGAGCCTCTGAAGGAAGCAACGCTGCTGGGCGCTGCCAGGAAAGTGGGCGCGGCGCCAACGCGGGGTTCCCTACAGCTCTAAGAGAAGGCCCAGGCTTAGTCACAGCCTGAGGCCCCCGGGACTGGGAGGCTGCCCAGCCCAGCCCGGGGTATTCGGGGGAGGGTAGAGAAGGGGCCGGGCCTTGTAGCAGCGGATGGAGGGCCAGGGAGGAGTTAGAGTGGGGAAGGGGTCAGGGAAAGGGGAAAGAGACCAGGCGGAGCTGGGGGTCTCAAACAGTTGAAGTCGAGAGGGGTGCTCAGGCTGCGGGAGGCGGGAGTGTGGGAGGGCAGGAGGCCCCCGGCCGATATTCGGGACCCTGGGCGGGGTCGAGGCGATTTCCCCCACTATCCCCAGATGCTTAGAGTCGGGAATTCGCTGCGGTGACATACTCCGGAAGTGCGGGTCGATGGGAACCCAGCCCAGCAGTTTCTATGTCTCCTCCTCCCTTGCGGTCGGGTGGGGGGGGCAGTGGGCGGGGCCAGGGAAAGGGTTGGTGGCGGAGGGGGGGTCCTTGCGGAGCGCCCCTCAGATCCCGGCCCGCACTCCCGCTGCGAGAACAGATGGACAAAGCCGCGGCTCACCTCGGGGGCTCCCCGCCCTCTGTGCGCCGAGATCCAGGCTGGGGCCGGAATCTCTGAGCTCCCGCGTCCCCCTCTCCTGCCCCGCTGCGGGGCATCGGCGGCCGCGCCCCCCTTCTCCCCCTTCTCCTGGGGGAAAGAGCCACGACCCCGCGGGTCCTAGAACTGAGGGGCAGAGATCCAGCTCCTTGCGCGCTGAGTCCATCCCCTGGGGCTTGGTCAGCACTCGGTAACCCAGACCCCTTCCGGGGGTTTCCAGCCCCGGTGCAAATGGGGAGGGGACCACCCCCGCCCGGCCGCGCCCCGCCCCTGGCCCCCGCCCCGCCGACGTCGCATTAGCATGAGCGACGCAAATGGCCCGGGCACCACTCGGGGGCCGGGACTCGCCGCGTCACAGCCCCGAGTGGAAGGAAAAAAAGAGGAGGCGGTGGAGGAGAGGCAAGAGCCGACGCGAGGGGAGGGGAGCGCGGCGGCGGGGCGAGCTGGCAAGCCGGCGGGAGGCAGCAGCATGCCCCTCGGCCCGTGCGGGCGGCCTCCCAGTGCGGTGGGGGCGGCTCCGCGAGCGCCCTGGGCTCAGCGCTCTGGGTCTCCGGCCAGGACCCCAGCCTCTGGGCGCGCGCGTCTCCCCCGCCGTCCCTGAGCCCAGCGGCGGCGCGTCCCGACTCGGCTCGCAGCAGCGGCGGCGCCGCCTCGCTGGACAGCGTCCTTGCCTTTCCCGGAGAGTGGGGCCATGAACCCCGCGGCTACCTGAGGCCCCGGGGGCGCCGCGCTGCAGGGACCGCGCCCCCGAAGCCCGCGCCGGCGGCTCTGCACTGCTGGGTCCCGGCGGAGAAGTCCGGGGAAGAGCCGCGGAGTTTGGGGCCATGGAGCCCGAGGCGCCGGCGGGCCTGGCCCAGGCGGCGGCCACCAAGCTGTCGGAGACGGTGGGCGCAGCGCTGCAGGAGCCCCGGCGGCAGCGGCGCCTGGTGCTGGTCATCGTGTGCGTCGCGCTCTTCCTGGACAACATGCTGTACATGGTGATCGTGCCCATCGTGCCGTACTACATCGCCCACATGCACCCCGCCAACCAGAGCTCCGTCCCGGCCTCCGAGGTGTGGGCGCCCACCCCGCCTCCTCCCACTCCGGCCAATGCCAGCGCCGCCGCGGCCAACACCTCTGAGCCACTGACGGGCGCGTGGCCCGCGAGGCGGGCTCTGTGGCCCCGCTATCCCAAGGAGAGCGAGGACGTGAAGATCGGGGTGCTTTTTGCCTCCAAAGCCATCTTGCAGCTGCTGGTGAACCCCCTGAGCGGGCCTTTCATCGACCGCATGAGCTACGACGTGCCGCTGCTCATCGGCCTGGGCGTCATGTTCGCCTCTACCGTGATGTTTGCCTTCGCCGAGAGCTACGCCACGCTGTTCGCCGCGCGCAGCCTGCAGGGCCTGGGCTCGGCCTTCGCCGACACGTCTGGCATCGCCATGATCGCCGACAAGTACCCCGAGGAGCCCGAGCGCAGCCGCGCGCTGGGCGTGGCGCTGGCCTTCATCAGCTTCGGCAGCCTGGTGGCGCCGCCCTTCGGGGGCATCCTCTACCAGTTCACGGATAAGTACGTGCCCTTCCTGGTGCTGGCCGCCGTGTCACTGCTCGACGCGCTGCTGCTGCTGGCCGTGGCCAAGCCCTTCTCTGCCGCGGCGCGGGCGCGGGCCAACCTGCCGGTGGGCACGCCCATCCACCGCCTCATGCTGGACCCCTACATCGCCGTGGTGGCCGGTGCGCTCACCACCTGCAACATCCCGCTCGCCTTCCTCGAGCCCACCATCGCCACGTGGATGGAGCACACGATGGCGGCGTCCGAGTGGGAGATGGGCATGGCCTGGCTGCCCGCCTTCGTGCCGCACGTGCTGGGCGTCTACCTCACCGTGCGCCTGGCGGCGCGCTACCCGCACCTGCAGTGGCTGTATGGCGCGCTCGGGCTGGCGGTGATCGGCGTCAGCTCGTGTCTCGTGCCCGCCTGCCGCTCCTTCTGGCCGCTGGTGGCCTCGCTCTGCGTCCTCTGCTTCGGCATCGCGCTGGTCGACACGGCGCTGCTGCCCACGCTCGCCTTCCTTGTGGACGTGCGCCATGTCTCCGTCTACGGCAGCGTCTACGCCATCGCCGACATCTCCTATTCGGTGGCCTATGCGCTCGGGCCCATCGTGGCCGGCCACATCGTGCACTCTCTCGGCTTCCTGCAGCTCAGCCTCGGCATGGGCCTAGCCAACCTGCTCTACGCGCCGGTCCTGCTGCTGCTGCGCAATGTCAGCCTCCTCACGCGCTCGCGCTCTGAACGCGAAGTGCTGCTGGACGAGCCGCCCCAGGGGCTGTACGAGGCCGTGCGCCTGCGTGAGCGCCCTGTGCTGCGCCCCGACGGCGCGCCCCGCAGCCCGCCTGGCCCCTTCGGCGGGTGCGAGGACGACTACAACGACTACTATACCCGCAGCTAGCAGCCCCCCCCCTCCTCTCGACCACCCTCCCCCTGAGTCAAGGTGGCTGCCCCGCGAGCGCACTGGCTGACTCAGATTCAGGGACCGCCCCCTCCAGCTGGCACCCCGGCCCCTCCCCTGACGTGGCTTCCCTGTCCCATTCCCTTCCGTGTCCCCTTCTGTGTCCTTTCTCCCTCCAGTCTGGCGGGGAGTGGAACACCGAGAATGCGATTCCAGCAGGGGTGAAGGGGCGCGTGGCCGCCACTTCGTTCTCCCCCACGTAGAGCCGTGTGTCCGCCTGTCCTTCCTTCCGTTCCTCCCAGTGCCAACTTGGCCCGGGCTGCACCGAGGTGTGTCGGGCCGGAATCAATAAACCATGTCTGTCGGAAACCGAGTCTCTTTCCTGGTGGGGTGGGGGATGGCCGGGCACAGGGCCCCGGGCAGAGGGGGGGATGGTCTGGGTCTCTCAGCCCCAATTCAGACCAGAGCCCGGTGGGCGCGAGGGCCTTTTGTTACCTGAAAAAAGATTGCGATGGAAGCAAACTCGATAGAGGCACTCACCACGGACATCCTTGGTGTATACACGCACCCGCCACCCTCAGCCCTCGGCTGCCCACGCAGCCCGGCCGTCCAAGGTTCAGCGCAGCTCTCCAGGGCACCGCCCGGGGGAGCCTGAAGACTCGTTCCTGTCGCGTGTACCATGCCCCGCCCCTCAGGGACGCGCCCTGCCCCAGCCCCAAAGCCGAGGCGCCAGACTGCGCTTAGCTTCAAGAGAGGCGTCTCGCCCCGTCCAGACTGCGAGAAAGAAATGGGGCCGAGGGATTCCAGGCAGAGGAAGAAAAACCGGTCTTATCTTCCAGGGTCAGACCTCTGGATGCAGGCGTGTGTGATGTGCGTGTTCATTAGAAGATACGAAGAGTGGGGGGAGCAGTGGCTGTGCGGGGTCTTCGCGGGAGACAGAGCTGTTTGCCTGAGGCGCGGTCTGAGTCGGAAACCGAGGGGATGGGAGTGTGGGTGCCCGCCTCTCCCCTCTCTCGTGGAAGCCCTGCGCAGAGCTGTGAGAGAAATCTTTAAGATAGATTCAGCCCCGCCCTTGAGTCCGGGCCCCCCGCCCTCCCTTCCCGGCCACCCCCAGCGCCCATGGCCTGGCAGAGGCCAAGAGGGCTCAGATCCCGGGGTGGGGAGGCCGCCGGCTCCGGGTACGCCTAGTGTCAGACTGCGCCTGCCTGCGTGCGCGCAGCTGCGTGTGGATGTGTGTCTGGCAGGGTCCGTTTGTTTGGGGGGAGTCTGCATTTATTCCTGTGGGGATCGATATCTCCGGGCGGGGAGGGGGGCTTCTGTCTGGGGGGAGCGTCTGCCTCTGGACACTGTCCCTAAGCGTCTCCAAATCTATGCATCCAGATCGGCCCAAGCCTTCCAGCCGGGGTGGGAATAGAGAAGGAGGGAGGTCCTGGAGGAATCAGCAAACATTTTTTAAAATAAAATTTGAAGGGGGTGTAGTCCGGTTTGAGTCTGGTCTGGACAATGGAGACGGTACACGGGAACCCGACCCTCCCCAGAGTTCCTGGACGCAGCGGTGGGGAGCATGATGGGCGGGAGCGCGGGGACTGGGGGAGGGCGGGCGGGGGGCAACGGGCATGGGCGGAGCAGCAGCATTCGGCGACCCCCTGGCCTGGATTCCGCCGACCTCCTCAAGAGCTGGTCCAGGGAAGCGATCCCGGCAGGGTCAGGAGCGACCCTTGGTGGGATTTGCTGGCCGGGGTGGGTGGCGCGGGCAGAGGGACAGAGAACCCAGAAGAAGAGAATGGGGGAGGGAAGGGGGGAGGGAAGGAAAAAGAAAAAGGGGAGGGAGGGGGAACAAGGAGGGAGGAGAGGCGCGGCAGGCTCGCCTTCAGCCAGTCGGGCGGCAGCTGGGACCCGGGGACGTCGGAGGCGCGATCCCGGACAGAGGCGGCGGCCCCCACCCCCGTGCTGCTGACGCGCCCCCTCCATCCTTTGCGGCTCCCACCCCCCGCCCCCACTCCAGCCCTAGTCCTGCTTGGTGCGGTGCCGCCGCAGCCGGGGCAACAGAGTCGAGGAGAGCAGGTGAGCCGGGCTGGGCTCGCGGAGCGTGGCGCGGGGAGCCGAGTGCAGGGAGGAGAGGACCGCGGAGGAGGCTCCGTCCAGGGGCTGCCGAGCCCTCCGCGTCTCTGGCGGCAGCGGCCGTCGGAGGGCAGCAAGGAGGCTGCTGCCCGGACTTGGGTGCTCTGGTGCCTCCGGCCTCAGACCGCCGAGTCCCCACTCCCCGGGCACCCTCCACGCCTAGGCTGGGGTCAGGGAAGGACTGGAACATAGACATTAGGAGGGAAGGGCATGGAGAGGCTTGGCCAGCAAGGCCCCGGAGTTCCACGCGCGTGTTCTCACTTCACTTGGCTGCCACCTGCCAAGTGCAGAGGTTTGGGCTTTCTGCGCCCGGGCTGGGGGTCTGCAGGTCTCACCCGGACCCTCCAGACATGCCCGCGGGCACCCATTCTCTCCCGACACGGACTCGGCGGGGAGTGGAGAGCGGCTGGAGGTGGCACTTCCGAGCTGGGTCGCAGACAGCCCGAGACGCTGGGGGCGGGATTGGCCTTCGGCGTGGAGCGGAGACCCCTGGGGCAGCCTTCGGAAGCCAAGCCCGCTGGAGCATGGACGCCATGGGACCAGACAGACAGACAGCTACAGGCACACATTCATCCCGGGGGCGCCCGGGCCAAGGAGGAACGGCGCAATAGAAGTGCGCCAGACCAGAATGGGCACAAGGTGGCTTTTTAAGGCTAGTGGGGGCCGGGCCGGAGCTCTTCCCATAGGTGTCCCCATTCCCACCGCTCGGGCTCTGGGGTGGCTCAGGCCCGCTCCTGCTGCGCGTGCCTTTCCGACCCGCGGGTTGCTGAGGCCTGACTAGCGCCTTCCCGCTGCCGCGCGGGGCTCCGGCATGCGCCTGTAGGGCCTCTTCCAATCTGACCCTGCGCTCACCGACCCCATGGCGGATGCTCACCTGGACGCTGCAGGCCCCGCCTTGTGCGACTGGGGACAGCCCCTACGCTCCGGCAACTCGGAGCGTCCCTGCGAGGTGCAGCTCGCAGCGTCCTGGCGCGGTGCCCGCGGGGCCTTTGCATCCTCTACCCAGCACCTCCACGTAGCCCCAGGTTCCTCTGTCCCGGGCCCCATTCATGCACCTTTTTGAAAGCTCTGTCCGCAGGCTCTGTCCCTGGGCCGTGCCTGCCCCGGGCTTTAGGCTCTTGGGCAAAGACTGGGTGGATGGAAATCGCAGTGTGAGGCTGTGTAGGCTGAGGCTTTGGGGATCTTGGGGGTAGGGATTGGGCCCCACTAGCCTTAAAATCCCACTTTTACCCATTTTGGTCTGGTGCACTTCTACTGCACCTTCTAAATAAATCAACTTCTCTCCAGTAGGCTCAGGTGGCCCTAGGGACCCTGCTGCCGAGCTTCCCTCCTCCGCAGTCCTACCTTCCAACTGCCTACACTGGGGCCCCCAAGCCCAGAGACTGCCCTGGGAGTCCTCCTTGCTCTGGTTCAGGCCCCCAACCTGCCAAGTGCCTCCTGGAGCCCAGGACCTTAGAGGGCCTTGCATTCACTTTTCATTCATTCATTTGCATGTGCATGCATTCCTTTGGTGCTGAGCTAACAAACACTGTCCCTGCTCCATGCTAGGTAGCAGGGCTAGGCCCCAAGGAGTAAGCACTGAGTGTGGCAGGTATGGTCTTGTCCTGGTAGCCTTGACAGTCTAGTGGGAAAGAGATTGTAATCAGCAAAGCCCAGATGTGGTGGGCATGCAGGAACAGTGCTCTGCCAGTAACCCCTTGTGGAGGTGCGTCCAGCTGGGAGGAAATCCATGGGCATGGGGCAAGTCCCAGCCCTGTTCCCTCCAACACTGCCTGTGTGGGAGCAGTCCCTAGCTGGGGGCTCACCTTCTTCCATTTAGGAGTTCAGAGAGAACACTGTGGCCAGGGGTTGGCTGGTCTGGGGGTCAGGGGATTGGAGCCGGGCCTTGTCACAGAGTGGGGTAGGGTGGGGGTGGGAGTCAAGCTGCTGGAGGTGAAGGATTCATGGAGGTCTGTTGGCTGAGGTTCCCCTTCTCCCCATCACCAGGTGTGTACCTCTGCTTCCCAAGAGCCACCAAGATGCCCATTCTGAAAAAAGCCTCCCAGAAGATGGCGGCCAAAGCTCCCAGCAGTGAAGAGGAGCCTGTGAGTGACATGTGGAGCCCTCTCCTATCCTTGCTCCCCCCACTCACCTGCCCTTGTCCTCAGCACTGGCCTGGCCCCTGGCTCTGCCCTCTCCTGGGCACGAGGATCCTGGGAAGGCTGGAGGTCAGGGAGAGCCTTGACCTGTGCCAGGTACCTGTCTCCCTCCCCCACTGAGGGCTGTCCACGCCCCCCAGCGGGCCCTGGGCTGGTCATCTGGAAACACCCTGAATTTTTACCTCTGATGGCTTTGAGCCCAGTGGGATTGCCTTGGGGTGCAGCTGAATTCCCCACTCCCAAACCCTACCACACCCTAGGCCCATCTGCTGTCACTGGTTCACCCTGGAGCCTGAGACACCATCGCATGCACTGGCTTCAGAGGACATCACCCCTCTCAAGGCAGGCATCCTGCTGCCTCACCCCACCCACCTTTTGTGCCACCCCAAGGCAGACACAAGCATTTTCTTACTGCTTCCGCCACCCCCACTCCAGCCTTCATTTGAGATCCTGAGCAGGACTTTCTGGCTTCTCCCCCATGAACTTGGTCACCAAATCCTCCCGTCCTCTGTGTGACAGACAGCTCTGCTGTGGCCCCCTGGTCTCTGGCTTGTCAACCCCTCTGGACAGTCTGTCTCCATGCCCCTGAGTCCAGCCTAGGGGCTGGCTTCCATGAATAGCCCAGGGAAAGTGTGCGGACTCATTAGTACAAGTCTGCCCCTGGGCCAAAGCCAAGGAGAGTGGGGTGGGGGGTGAGGGGAGCTCTGTGGGGCTGAGACCTCCAAGCTGAGCCTTCCTGCCTCATTCCTTTTTCATCCATCGCCCGCTCCCAGTTACTGCAGGCAGACTCCCAGCTTACTGGCCTGTTCGCAGTCCGGCTGTTGTCCCAAGGAAGAGTGTTTCTGGCCAAGCCGCCAGCTGGGCTGAGCTTTCTGGAAGGGCTTGCACATATGCCCACCACACTGACACCCCTCACAGCCCCAGGCCCCAAAGGAAGAGGAGGTATCTGAGCGGCAAGGTGGGGTGCCTGGCTCTCCAGGAGTGGGCTTGGCAGCTTGGACTGCTGTCCAGACCCATCCTTACATCTTTCTCCAGGGCAGGAGCATCCCGTGGTTGGCACTGACCCCTCCCTGCTCTGGGACAGTGAGCTCTAGGGCAGGACCAGACAGGTGGAGGCTTCCCATGCATCCATCAGCACACATATCACATCACTTTGCCCGGCCCCGCCGGTGAGCCCATGGGAGGCAGGCTTCCCCGGGGCCCCCACTCCCCCATGGAATATCACACCCACACTGTCCCACAGAGGGAGAACCCCCTGAGGGAAAGCATCCTGCTGTCTGTCAGCTCTACAAAACTTAAGCAATGATTTGACAAGTACTGGGTTCTTCTTATGCCCAGCTGCATGAGGGAGAAGGAAAGGCAGGGGATGGAAAAGGGAGCAATGGAAAATAATTCAGGAGAAGGTTGCAAAGCAGATGTGATGGGAAAAAGACTTGATTTCAAATCGCTGTGAGACCTTGGACAAGTCCCTGCCCTCCCTGGGCTTCAGGGTCCTCATCTGCAAACAGGACACAGACCCCTGCCCTGGCCAAGCCACAGAATTGTTGGAACCCGATCTCTCTGTGAGCACAACTGCTAAGCTGGAAAGTGCGGTGTCCGTCTAGGGAGGACGCCCCTATAGGTGGACAACTCTGCCCAGACTCTATACTCACTTTGGGGGTCCCCAAAGAGGAATTCCCCTAGAGAGATAAGGACAGTCACAACCTAACTTTCAATGAAAGCCTGTTTGGGGCAGGGTTCATCTCATTTGATTAACTCAGGATCCCTCTAAGGCAGGAGCTGTTATTTCTGGCTCCTAGACAAAGAAGCTGAGGTTTGGAGAGATTAAGGAGAGAAGATCCACTGCCCCTCTTACTTCCAACCCAGCCCCTGCCCTGGTTTGTTAACCCCGGGGGCGGGGGAATTCACAAGGAGCTCTGGCTTCCCCGGAGACATTCTGGCCATGAGGGCAGCAAGAAAATGTGCAGCCTGAGGAATTTTGGAAGGTTCCTCCCATTCTCAAATGTCAGACACCTGTCCTGATCTCCCTGTGAGAGTGGCCTCCTTTGGGTCCAAAAGATGAATCATATTCCAGAGCTCCAGCTGGGACAGTTCCTAAATTCAGTTATCAATAGTCAACAATATCAATCCAGGAAGATGTCCTCTTACACACATCCCCTGTGGTCTGTAAGCACTTTCTTGTCCATTATCTCTTTGGTCCCCTGAGTCAGGGGTTGTCATCTCCATTTTCTAGGGGAAGAAACTGAAGCACAGAGGTAGCTGCACATGAGGTTGGTGTGAACGCAGTTCTGTCTGGTGCCAATACCAAGCGCATTGTCCCTTTCTGGGAGGGGGGGGAGATAGCAACTTAGCTGTCCTTAGCATGCCATGTCCACAATTTGGCTGAGTCGAGCCCTGGGAGCAGACAGGTCCCTGGCTAGGGCACAGGCTGGAGCAGATGGAGACAGATGCTGAGGGTTAACTTGGGGACAGGGGTGGGCCATGTCTAAGTACAGGGACGGCAACGGGTGAGCTGCCAAGCCCAGCTTCACACTTCTCCTCCAGGGGCTGCCCAAACTGCCAGTGCCCCCGCTTCAGCAGACCCTGGCCACCTACCTGCGCTGTGTGAGGCACCTGGTGTCCGAGGAGCAGTTCCAGAAGAGCCAGGCCATTGTGCAGCGGTTTGGGGCCCCTGGTGGCCTCGGCGAGGCCCTGCAGCAGAAGCTCCTGGAGCGCCGGGAAAAGACGGCAAACTGGGTAAGAGTGCGTGGGCCGCCGAGGCAGCCAGGGTGGCCTGTAGTGGGTGGCCTGGGGGCAGACGAGGAGATGGACAGGAGGCAGAAATGGGAGGCAGGTAGAGGGATTTGGATGAAGGACAGACAGGTGACAAGGATGGGGCAGACACGGGAACAGGGCAGGGGCAGGGCTAGGGAGCAGCAAGAGACAAGGGTGAGGGACAAATAAGATGTAGGGCCGGGAGACGGGATGGGGACAGAGAGGGCAGATGGGGACAGGGGTGGGGGATGGGGAGAGACAGGGGACAGGGATGGGGACAGACAGGACAGGGAAACAGCTGGGGAATCGATGAGGTCCAGGAATTGGACAGGGTTGAAGGGCAGGAATGGGACACACATCGGGACAGACGGAGACAGGGATGAAAACCCGAAGCACCAGAATGGAGGAGGAATGATAGGAATGGGGCAAAAACCAGGGACAGGATGGCGGATTGGGGTGTCCGCAGGGTCTGTCGTGTAGCTGGGGCTCCATATGCGCCTGTGGAATGAGAGCTAGATGCTCCAGTGAGGTGTCCTGACCATCCCTCGGGGACTCCAGGATGGGCCTGGGGTGGTTGGGACCCAGCTGCCCTCCAGGGGCAGGTGTCCGTGTTTGGGAGGGGTGTGCGGCTGTCAGGGCCCCCTGCCCCGCGGGCAATGGCACCCGTCTCCGCCCTCCCCGGCAGGTGGCCGAGTACTGGCTGAACGACATGTATCTCAACAACCGCTTGGCCCTGCCAGTCAACTCCAGCCCCGCCGTCATCTTCTCCCGGCAGCACTTTCAAGACACCAACGACCAGCTACGGTGAGGGGAGGGGCGCTGTCTGGGGTTAAACACCCCCCGGGACGCGGCTGCTCCCGGCCATTGGCTTGGGAGGGGATTAGGTGGAGCCGTGCTTGGTAACAAACCCCTGATCTTTCTCAAAATACATTTACTTGGGGTGGGTGGGCACTCATGGGGGTTATGGGACCCCAAGTGCCCCCAGGCCAGTCTGGACCTGGCTGAGGCCCTGAGAGGGGGAGTCCCGCTGCGGCCCTTCAGAGCCCCCAGCGTGGGTGGAAACGGTTCCTCCCTGCCAGCCGCCGCCAGAGCCTCTGCCATCTGTTGCAATTTCAGAGCTCACTGAGCCGCTGGAAGGGCCTCTGGGAGGCTGATGTGGGGGAGGTGGGTAAGAGTCTCCCTGCAGGCGTCGCTCAGCCCACGCCTGGCCCCCGGTCTTCAGAGAGTCTGGGGTGCAAGCTGGGGTCAGGTCAGAGGAAGGGCAGCCATCCCCGGCCTCAGCCCAGGGTCAGCCTTCCCCACTGCCTGGGCCCACTGGGGCAGAGGGAAGGGTCTAGACAAATGAGCGACTTCAAAAAGCGGTTCTCAGAATCACCTCCTAGGGTATTTGCCTCCCGATGCAATTAAGCCAGGACTCATGTCTTGGACGATTAAGAAGGTACAGTCCCATAGCACGTTGCCTTTTTATTTCCAGCACCTGCTGTCCTTTTCATTAGCACAAAGAGAGGCAAATTTCCAACTTTTCCCCCAGAGACAGGATTTCCCAGAATCCAGGGGTCCTGGCCCAGTTGGCCCCATGGCTGGCCTTTTCCAGGAAAAACTCCATCCCTTTCCACCTAGTCTTCTCCTGCTTGCACCGGGGCTTTCCTGGGCTTTCTCTCCCTCCTCCTCCTTGTGCACCATCTGTTCCTTTCCTCTCCCCAAGACCTACACCATTCTCCAAAGGATGCTCTTTAATCTAAGGCATGTGAAGGGTTAACTGCATTGGGGGTGGGGGGTGGAGATGGGGCCTGGGCACCACACCTGATGAGTACAGGTACCTGGCCCAGGACTGGCCAGGGTGGGTGCTCATGGAGTTTGGAAGAAAAGAGGGAGGGAGGCAGGGAGGGCAAAAGAGAAGGGATGGGGGAAAGAAGGAAGGAGGGAAGGGAAGGGTAGGGAGGAAGAGAGAGGGAAAGAGGGAAAATGAGAAGGAAAGCAGGAAGGAAAGAAGGGAGGGAGGGTTGGAGAGAAAGAATGGAGAATGGAGGAAGGCAGGAAGAGAGGGAAGGAGGGAGAGAGGGAGGGAGGGAGGGAGGAAGGAAAGAAGGAAGGAGGGAAGGAAGGAGGAAGAAAGGGAAGGTAAGGGAAAGGGAAGAAGAGAGGGATGGAAGGAGGGAAAGAGAGAAGGAATAGAGGAAAGAAAGAAGGAAGGATGGAGGGAGGGAAGGAGAGAGTGAGGGGGAGCCTGGCCCCGGAGGAAGGCTAAGTGCTCCTCCTCTGCCTCAGGTTCACAGCCAGCCTCATCTCCGGCGTGCTCAGCTACAAAGCCCTGCTGGACAGGTAGGATGTGGGCCCTGCCCGGGAGGGCTAGCGTCCTTCTCTGGTGAGTCTGGTTAGCGTCTGTGTCCCTCCTGCGAGAGACAGGGCGCCCCCAGAGGGCAAGGCTTTTGTCTATTTCCAGCCCTGTGTTCTTGGCTCCTGACTCAGGCCCTGGCACAGAGCAGGTGACCCCTCCCCAGACCCAGTTCCCCCAGTATCATGATGAGCTGGATCCCAACTGGCTCCACCATTAACACTGACTTTCCCTTCCCTGATGCTTTGAAAATGCCTCCTTCCCCCCAACACCACTGAGACTGAGGTCTGTGGACACATGGAGAGAGATGCAGCATGCAATGGATGATTACTGATTTTAGGAGGAAAGCCCCTCCCCTGGCCCAGCCCCAAGGGTGCCTGGGAGCAGCAGGAAGAGGGAGAGGGTCTGGTTTCCCAGGGCGCTCAGAGGCAGCAAATGTAAGGGCATCAGACGCTGGAATAAGAGAGGGGCCCGAAGCAGTGCCCATTCCACAGATGTGGAAGCTGAGACTCAGAGGGGTTCAGCAAGCTGCCTGTGGTCACACAGCCAGGAGGTGGCAGAGTGAGGTGGGCATAAGAGGCAAGCTCAGTCTTTCCCCAGACCGGGGCAGAGGCCCTAGACTCTCAGCCCCTCCAGGGAAGGGCCATTCTCCTTCAGAGAGGGGAGGGCAGGGTCCCAAGACCCAAAGGACAAGGCAGCTCAGGGCTCAGGCCCCAGAGTCAGGAGAACAGAGTTTGACTGCAAATACCTGCTAACAGAGGGCAAGCCTAATCACTCCTAGCGAGCTGTCAACCCTCATCTGTTAAATGGAGATAAGTGGTAGCGGCCCGACTGGGCTGCTGGAATGATTCCATGAGTTAAGCCATGTAAAGTTTGTAGCACCAGCTAGGCACACAGTGAGCCCCCCTGCAGTTCTAGACCAAACCCTCTTGAACTTGTCTAAATGCTGAAGTCCTTGCATCATCCACCTTTCCGTTGCCGTCTCCTCCTGGTGAATCTTCGGCTGTCTCCCTGCCTCCCTGGCAGCGTTTTGCCTCCCCCAAAGTCCCCCTACCTGCTCACTTCATCCAGGGTGGCTTTCTCAGCCTCTGACTGCCACGGCTGGGCAGGGGGGAAGAGGACGAGGTCCTGCCCTCTGCCTCTGGGCCTGGGGACTGGATCCATCCATCACTGACAGTTTAGGCTCCAGACTCTCATGTGTGCATGTTGTGTGTGCACGTGTATGTGCCTTTGTGCACACTCACCCTGGCACATATATCCATACACATCCACACGAAAGTTCTCAAATCTAATGATTGTCACGGTCCTGGTCTGGAACATCTGCTTGAGTAACTGTGTTGAATCCCTTCGTTCATGCATTCATTTATTTACTCCATTTCTTCCCTTTGCAATCTATTGATGCTGGGAAGTTAAAGGGCCACAGGGCCTGTCCCTGTCCCGCAAAGGCTTTCAGGCTCTTGTGCAAGGCAGACACATAACCGGGCACAAGATACAACTTCCTCACATCTCCAAGGTGTCTCCCATGTAGTCACTGGATCTCTGGATTCCCCTTCCCACCCCCCAACTTGCCACTCACCCTGTCTTGCCATTTCAGGAAATGTGCCAGCACATTCCCAGTTGGTGAATCCAGGGACCTAGATGTCATCTCAACCATCTGGGTGAGCCCACTCACAGGGTTCCCTCCAAAACACGTCCCCAAGCCCCGCTCTGTGCTCACCACAGTCCACATCACCTTCCCACTTCAGTCAAAGCCTCTTGCTTTGTTCTTTCCATTAGGCCCTCCAGCCAGTCTCTATTCAAAAACCAAAGCATAAATTAAACCCTGCCACTCAGTGCTAAAGCCTTCAATGGTTTTCATTGCACCAAGGACGAAATAAAAACCCCTCACCCCTGCTGACAAGGCCAGGCACGCTCTGCCCTTGCCAACCTCTCTAGCCAGCTTCTCACTGATTCAATCCCACTGGCTCTCTTCTGCTTTCTCAAGCTATCTGTGGTCAAGGACCAGGCCTCGTTTTAATTCTGCAAACTTTTGGTAAAATGCAACAGAAACGAATTACTAAAAAACTGAAATAAAGACATCAAATACAAGACCAGGTGTTTTATTATTAGATCCAACAGACATAAAACTTCTCTGCCAAATTGCTACAAAAGTCTATGAACTCTTCTTTTCAACTGCAGCATTCATCCTGTCATGGGCGGGACACCCACAGGTGAGTCCAATGGCTGCATTTGAGTTGCAGGGCCATGGACACCCCACCTGCTCACCTCAGGGCCTCACAGTCCCCCCAGCACTTCCTGTGGCAGCCTTTTACCCTTTGGGTTCAACATAAAGGCCAGTCCTCAGGGAAACCATACCTGACATCACCTCCTGCCCCTGCCATTCACCCTCTCATCACTCTGCCTTACTTTCCAAAATTCTCCTTTTTAATGGTTCTCAGCCTGTGGTCCCTTTACTCCCACCTACACATCCCAGAACCTGCACTCCATAAGAGCAGAAACTTGGCTGTCCCATCAGCTGCTTCATCCCTGGATCCCAGAATGGAGCTTGGCACAGAGTGCTCAATAAATATTTGTTACCTGAAAGGGTGAGATGGATGGGTGGGTGGGTGGATGGATGGATAGATGGAAGAAGGGAAGGATGAATGGATGGAAGGAAGGTTGGGTGGATGGATGGAAGAAAGGAAGGAAGGAAAGAAGAAAGGAGGGAAGGATAAATGGGTGGATGGGTGGAAGGAAGAGGGAAGGATGGATGGGTAGACATATGGATAAGCCAATGGATGGATGGAAGGAAGGAAGGAAGGAAAGAAGGAAGGGTGGGTGCATGGGTAAGTAGATGGACAGAAGGCATGCTGAGACCCACAAGGAATGAGAACTTGCTGCCTTAACTCAGAGGAGGTTTCTAGAAGAGGTGATGAAAGCATAGGCTCTTGAAGAAGAAGTTTTCTTAACAGATTAATTGAGTGCAGGGGCACAGACATGGCAAGCAAAGGTCTGCATAAGCAAGAGCACACAGGTAAAATGGCAAGACTTTCTTGTGCAGTGCACGAGGCAGGGGTGACTAGTAGAGGGTGGACTAATGGAGGTTTGAGAAAATCCCAAAGGTCTCCATGGGCCACAGAAATTAGGACACTCCACTACTTTAAAATGTAGGAAATTGATTTCTTCAATTGACATCATAATTAAATTATGTTTTTTGTACCTGTCTGCCTAATCAAGTTACAATAGACTGGTTTCAATTCTCTCTCACCCCCTCCATCCTCCCTTCTGCCCTCCCCCTCCATCTTCTCTCCCACTCACCCCCTCCATCCTCCCTCCCACTCTCCCCTTCCATCGTCCCTCCACTTTCCCCCATCATCCTCCCTCCTACTCTACCCCTCCAGCCACTCCATCCCCACGGACTCTGCCAAGGGCCAGCTGTCAGGGCAGCCCCTCTGCATGAAACAATACTATGGGCTCTTCTCCTCCTATCGGCTCCCCGGCCACACCCAGGACACGTTGGTGGCCCAGAGAAGCAGCATCATGCCGGAGCCTGAGCACATAATCGTGGCCTGCTGCAACCAGGTGAGTGCTCACTTGGGCCCTGGGGAGGGTCCTGGGGCAGGCAATGGGCACGTGTGCTGACCTTTCCTGCTCTTTCAAGTATGTTCACACCTTCCCCCAAGGCACACAGTATATGGGGGCAGAGGGCCCAGAGCTCAGATCCTCTGAGCCCCCAGTCGGTCTCATTTCTCTCTTTTAAAAACAAAAAACATCAATTACAGAATGCCTTCCCAGGGTCAGGCAAGGACCCTGGGCTCTCACTGCAGCCCTGACGAGTCTGGTCAGGTTGAAAGAAGAACTTCCTGAACTGAGGGTCTTTAGTGAGACCCCAGCATGGTGGCAGCCTGTCCCCCTGCAGGCCTATTAATGCCCACCCAGGGGCCACACACACAGATGGATGGACAGTTAAAGACAGACCAACTGGCCCTACCATGTGCCATGCTGTGTGCCCAGGCTTTCATCCCATGTACCCCTCACCATGTTCCTGCCAAGATGGCCTTAGGGTCTCTCCATTGACAGACTAAGAAATGAGACTCCAAGCAGCTCAGTAGCTTGTCCAAGGGGAAGGAGACCTCGTTCTGGCTAAGGCACAAGCCCATTGCACCTGGGGTGCTCGACTGGGTTCCACGGAGCCAACAAGGGCCCAGGAGTTTCAGGGAATGCAGGCTGAATGCAGGGCTTCCCAACTCTTTCCCAGTGCCCATGAGACCATATCTTTTATATATTGCTACTCCAGGTAGTTATTTCTATCTGATGTAAAGGGAGAAGTTTTTGTATGTGTGTGTGGCTAGAAACCAAGTTTGACCACCACCCCAGAAACTCCCCTTGGTATTTATTCTAAAATGTTTTCTTCTTGGGCTCATCTCACATTTTCAGTAAATTGAGAGCTCAGTGAAATTCTGCCATCTGAGGGCAGCCATGAACCCCGATCCCAGGTTTAAAGGTCAAACCGGAGGCTTCCCAGCCCCCACACCCTGACACCCTGGCTGGGCGACCACAGAGCAGGACCCTTGCTCCATCTTCCTTCAAACGTCAAACCCAGCACACCCAGCCCCACACGTACCAGCCATCCCTCCCGGAGCTCCTGCTCTGGGCCAGGCTGCAGCCACACCGGGCTTGGGCAGAGGCACCCTTGTCCATCAGATGAAAAAGGGATCTTGACCTTTGTCAAGAGCTGTACAATGAGAGCACCTGGGGACTTACATGTAAAACACATGTAGGCACATGTGTGTATGTGTGTGTCTGCACTGAGCATCTTGTGTGTCGTTTTCTGATTTTCATCTTCCTGCTCGTGTTCTTCTCCTACTTGATTTTTTTGCCTCTGCTCATCAGTGTGCTTGAGTCTGTGACTCTAAGAGCCAATTCATTCCCTTTAACTGCTGGGTAGGAATGCATTGGAGGAATATGTTGCATTTGATTTAGCCAAGAACATTTGGGCTGTCTCTGTTGCTTTACTGTTGCAAACGAGGCTGATATGCACATTCCTTTATATGTCTTCTGGTGCCCACAGGCATTTTTTCTCTAATCCATAGACCAACAAATGGAGTTACAAGTGCAATTCCTGAGTCAGCGAGCACACACGTTTTTAGTTTTGATGGATAGTGCTCTCCCCAACAGAGATTTTAGCAGTTTATATTCTTCCACCAGTGTATGAGGATGCTCGATTCCCCAGAAGCTAAATGATTTCATGTGAACTGGGAACCACAAAAACAAGTGTCATTTTAGTTAAGTTTAATCTGACCTTCCTTGGGAGCCCAGCACAGTCAACAATTTTGGGTTGGTCCCCAGATTGTGACTCTCCAGAGCTATCACATACCTTGGGAAGCTTGGGTCTTAGTATCCCCGGCCCATTTTGAGCTCTGCTGCCACAAGTGACATGTTTGACCTGTCTCCCCCACAGTTCTTTGTCTTGGATGTTGTCATTAATTTCCGCCGTCTCAGTGAGGGAGATCTGTTCACTCAGTTGAGAAAGATAGTCAAAATGGCTTCCAATGAGGATGAACGCTTGCCCCCCATCGGCCTGCTGACGTCAGACGAGAGGAGCCAGTGGGCCGAGGCCAGGACAGTCCTCGTGAAAGGTTAGCAGAGTGACCCAGTGCTCCTCCATGCTCATTTCATCCTCATCCCCACTGGCTCTCCCTCCTCCAGCATCTGGGAACATGGACTCACTCCATCAGCTGTGGCCCTCTTAAGTCGGGGCTGTACAGCAGGCCCTGCTGTCCACCGAGGTGCCACGACCTCTTGCATCCCCATGCTTCATCTGACAATGTTCTAGCTTTCTAATTAGACTAATTAGAACACCAAGGGTAGAGGTGTGTAGACTATGCGGGGTGTTTGAGCTGGAGAAAGGCTGCAGTTAGACCATTGCGTTTTGCTGGTGGTGCTCCTTTCGGAGTTCTGAGCTGCAGGGGGAGCCTTCAGAGGTATGGAATGAAGTCTACTCTGTGAGTGTAGCCAGCCACCTCCTACGGGAGATTTCTCGGTCCTGAGACTTTTCATCATTAAGTTGTTTCTTGAAGCTGGCTTCTACTTTTGCCTGGCTGCTGCTCTTATGAAATTCTCCAGGCATTCCCACGAGAAAGCCAGTAATAGTCTTAAATTTTTTAAATCACCCTTCTGGATACTACTTTTCAAATCCAAAGCCAGCCCTGGTCCCAGGAACCGGATGGACTGCCTTCCTTTCTTGGCTACGTTAGAGATTCTGGGATGGCGAGTGAGGTGTCTATGAGTGTCCATCAGGCTTTCCTTTGGCCAGATAATCCATTTAGACTTTCTGAGTGTCTGCAAGGAGGGGAGCCTGGATTAGGTGTGGAGGAATGTAAGAGTCAGAGAGGACGAGGCCCTGCTCATGAAATGGCCAATTGAATAGCAAAGGGGAGAAGAGGTAGAATGAGGGAACAGGTTCACATACATAGTAATATGAAATCTACCCAAATAAGGTAATGTAGACAGTGAGTGTCAAATAGGTGCTCCAGGACTTCAGAGAGGAGAGCAACCCCTCCCCGTTGGGAGGATTCTGAAAGGCTTCTTTGGAAGAGGTGGGGGTTGAGCAAAGCCCAGTCCATGAGTAAGGTTGGTTGGGCAGAGGGGCTGGAGGGAGGGAGGGCACCCAGGCAGGTGGACAGAGTATGGGCGAAGCTGGCCAGCTCAGCAGGGACATGTCCACCCTGCACCAGAGCCCACGGGGAGACCAGTCCAGGCAACAAAGATGGCAGTGTTGGCCATCCCGGGAGAATGAGAAGGCGGTGGCCCAGGCTCTGTGACAAGAGGCACTTCATTTCCTGGCTGTACTCCCTAGGATGTTCTTTGCTCAGATCCAGCTGGCTCCTAGCATCCTGCAGCTCTCAGAGCAGGTGTCACCACCCCAGGCCCTGCTACAGCAAGCCTCCCTCACCCGAGCCCGGCGACGCGTGGTCCCCTGCTCTTGTCTTGATTGCATTTCTCACTCTCTGAAATCAGCCTTCCATTTATTTGATGAATGTTTGTCATCTGTCTCCCTCCGCCTAGTCTATAAGGTGCAGGAAAACAGGGATCTTATCTGTTTGGTTTAACTTCTGCATCTGTCATGTCAAACACCACAGGGCCCAATTATATTTGTTAAATAAAAGAATGAAGTGATATTGGACCCCAGTTCTGTTTCCCACTTACCAGTGAATCACTCTTTCATTCAATCACTGGACATCTGCTGAAGGTTCAGTCCTAAATTGGGGGCTGCCTGACCACAAGGAGGTGTGAGACCTGACCCCATTCTACCGACCTGACTGCCAAGTTGGGAAATTACTAATTTATCATTTGGAAGTGAGTTAATTCCCTCAGGAGACCGTGATGTGATCAAATTCCACCATTCTCCCCTCCAGGGACAGAGACAGGCATCAAAATAATCGCTTCTGCCTCCAATATATGGTTTCCACTTTATTAGTGGCCAGGCCCTAGTCATCTCCCCCCAGGCTTGACCAGGGTTGCCTTCAGGCCTAAGTGCTTGGGCTGCGCTAATCAGAATTAATTTGTTAATGGCATTTGCTCTGCTTTCTGAATGGAAGTGCTGTTTCTGAGGGAAGAGCGACAGAAAACAGAGCACATGGGCATTCTCTCCGGAAATCCAATTAATCCAGTTAGCACTCACTTTGTCATTTGCACAGCAGGAAACCAATCCTTCACAAATCCCTCTTCCTTGCAGGAGCCCCTTTCCATGGAAGGGAGACCAGGAGACCATTTAGGAAAGCATTTCATTTTAAAAGTGAACAATTATGGCTGCTGGGACTAGGGCTGAGAGTGAAGGTGGATGAACATGGATGGACTCTGGCTTTATTTTGGAAGTGGAAGGAACAAGAAGGAAAGAGAAGTGAGAACAGTTCCTGTTTTTTATTTGAGCAACAGAGTGGATGGTGGTATTATTTATTGAGATGGAAATAGGTTGAGAGAGTAGCTAGAGAATGGAGAAATGGTCTCTGAGTATGTTAGGTTTGAGATGCTTTGAGTCATCCAATTGGGGATGTCAAGTTAGATCTGTGTGTCTGGAGCTCAAGGAAGAGGTCAGTCCAAGGACATAAATTTGAGAGCCACCAGCACATAAATGATATTTTAAGTCATGGGCCTGGATGAGATCATCTAGAAACAAAAGAACGGGGACCTGTGGGTCAAGTAGAGAAAGATGCAAGGGGACTGAGGAGCAGCCAGCAAAGGAAAGGGAAAACCAGGAGATGAGTCACAAAAATACAAGCTTTGGGAAGAAGGGAGAGTCCAAGCACATGGAACATTGCCAAGAAGTCAAGGGCATCAGGACAGAGAGGACACCCTGGATTTGGCCACCCTGAAGTCACTGGTGACCTCAACAAGAGTCGGGCTAGAGTGGCTTAAACAGCAAATGGCTCTGTGCTGATGGAAATCATCCAGCGGCCAGAAGAAATTGTTGATGAGGAGGTCATTGAGTAGAACCAGTAAGTATAAACGACTCTTTTCAGACATTTTGGTATTAAAGGGAGTGGAAAAAATAGGGGAGTTGCTGGAAGAGAATGGGAGTCAAGAAAGTTTTCTGAAAAAGAAAAAAAGAGACACAGTGCATGGTTCTATGTTGATGGAAATAATCCAGTGACAAAGAAATTTTGGACGAGGAGAGTGGAGATAAATGAGGGTGGACCCCAGAGAGTAAGAGGGCGCTGGCCAATAATAACTGAAAACATGGATCAGAAGTGATGAGACTGTGGCTGTGGGAGGGAGGTGAGGCTCTGGGCAGCAGAGCTCCAGCCAGGATCTGAGGCAGGGGCTATTCTAAAGACAAAAGAGTATGCATGAAATAGCCTCCTGGAAAGGGGTAAAGAGAACTTACTCAGGAAACATGGTAAGACTGTGTTGAGTTCATAGTTGAGGGTTTGGGGTCATAATATTCAGGAGAAACTAACTGGCATTCTTATATCATCACACCCACAATTCAGCACCTCAGGTTCAGGCAAAGAGAAAGGTGACCACTGGGTTCAGCCAGGAGAAGCGAACACAACAGAGGCAGGGCGGGGGAAGGTGGGGCAAGGCTGTGGTTACAGAGTTGGGAACTAACCTGAGTGAGGAGTGAAGTGGAAGGCAGAAGATGAAGGTGGACAGCAAAATGACACGTCCCTGGAGGTCTCAGCGAGGGCTGAGAAGTGGTGTGGGGGGGCGGGGGGGTTGCACAGTTTTGACCAAAAAGCCCAAGTTGGCCGGTGTGGGATGCTGAGATTCCAGCGATGGTCAGATCCTGGTGATATAAGGTCCAAGATGCAATCTCAGGTATGGGTGTCTGGGGGAGAAGGTTAGACTCAAAGATGGAGGAGGTTGAGGAATTGAGAGATGAGAATGTGTGTGTGTGTGGGGGGGGTACTCCAGGTGTATATATTAACGTTACAGAGAATGATGATACAAGTGGTGATGGGGAGGAAGGAGAACAAGGGGCTAAAACCTTCACGATGGGGAGTGATGCGAAGGTGGGCAGAACCCAGCAGCAAGGGGCAATAGTGGGGGAATGAAAGTCTAATGGCTCCATCTCCCAAGGGTAGGAGGAGGAGATCAGAGTTTAGAAGGGGAAATAGGGGTCAGGGAAGCCTCCTGTCCAATGACCTTCTGGCACTGAGGTTCACAATTGTGGGAGGAAACAAGCTCAATGGAGAGGACCATGGGGGCAGTGAGCTCCTCCAGGGAGTGCCATGCTCTGGTTGAGGCAGAAGGTGAACCAAACACTTACGATGCAGGGGAAATGGTCTGTGAGGAGTCAGGCTCCGTGAAGGCTTTAGGAAGGAGAAGAGGAGAGGTAGGGTAGGGGACACATGGAATGGTGGGGGATGGATGGGGTGGGAGTGCCGGCGAGCAGCCCAGGAGGCTGGTAATTGAGGCTGTGACAAGCGACGGGTCATCTGCTGGTCCTTTGGACATGGTGTGTTATCATTGCAAACAATAGTCCCAGGGGCTTCCCTTCTGGGAAGCTGCTCTCTCCTGCTGTCTACGAAGCCGGGGTTATTAGGAATGGGGAGGGGTTTTCCTGGCCCACAGCAGTTTCCCATCAACGTTGCAGAATGGGGATTGAGCTATTTCAGGGCATCGTAGGCCTCCAGTCCCCCAAGCTGAAGCTCTGAGGTCCCCACCTCTTGTCCTGGGAACTGGGGCTAGAGACCAGTGGCTACCAGCACCACCTGAAAGTGGGAGCTGTCTGGACCGAGGGGCCTGAGCTCAAACAGAACGTACCTATGAATTCTCATGTGATCACGTGAGGCCCAGAGGACCAGGGGCTTGTCCCCCATCCCTTCATTTCATCAACCCTCTCTCCCTTGAGAAGCCGTCCCTGATCCTCTGCCCCCCATCCCCGTCTGAGCCTCCCCCTTCTGCCAGCTCCCAGGCTGCCCAGCCTGCCCCTCCTCAGCCAGGACGCTAGCAGGTGACAGCCCAGGGTGCCCTGCCGCAGACAGGTCATGCTCTTCACGCTTATGCTTCTGGGGCACTGGAGCCCCCACACCCCCTCCCTCAGAACATGGCACAGAACAGAGCATGTGAAGTGTTGTTGTTATCAGCAGCCACAAGGCAACATGAAGTCCCCTCCTACAGGAAGAGGTGCTAGGCGCTGGGAAAACAAGACCTGGGGGACTGCCCTCCTAAGCCTAAAGTCTTGCTGGGGAGACAGGAAAAAGCAGAGAAGTAGTAAGGCGGGAGTGTTCAGGAGAAAAACCAGAGGGTCCCAGACAAGAGTCCAGTGGGAATTCAGAGGCCTCCTCCCAGCTGCCTGCCGCAGCCCAGGAGGGCTTCCCGTAGGAGGTGTGTCTCAGCCCTGCTGCAGACTGGGGTTGACTGACCACATCAGAAACATCTAGAGAGTCTTTTAAAAATACAGATTCCTGGGTGCCTCAGGAGGGGCAGAAGTGGAGCCCCGGAATCTGTATTTTTAAGCACCTTGCTGTTTTCATGTGCAGCCAAGTTTGGGGCCCACTTATGCAGATTTTAGTGGCTACCACTTGTGCCTGGCCCTGGTCCTTGTTGATGACAGCCTGGATGGTGGGTACTTTATCATCCTCAAACAGAGGAGGAAGCTGTGTCTCAAAGAGGTCGAGGGGCTGTGGGAGAGCCGGGATTCACATCCAATACCTGCCTCCCAAGCCTGTGAACTGCAGGGTTTAAGAAGAGCTCAGGGCCTCAGAAGGCACCTGCCTGACCTCTCAGGGCATCCCTCCCCACTCAGCTGCGAAGGCTACGGCCTTCCTGAGCCGAGGAGGAGCCAACACCGTTTATCCTGGTCTGGAAATCTAATTAGACATTCGGCCCTGAGTCTGGAAGACTGCAGCGCTTGTCAATTTGTAGGAAAAGAATGGCCGGCTTGGAGCCCCCGGAGCCGCTGGTTTTCCTGGGTGCCTGCGCGGAGATCCCACGCACCAGATTTCGGAGGCAGATGTTCTCCATTTACACAGTCCCGTAAATATTTATACCCAGCAGCCAATTAGACCTGAGCCGCTGCTTTCAAGGAGGGAGCTGGCAGAAGGCGACTGCGGCTGCAGAAGGCCTCAGTGGTGATTTGCAATGAGGCATTTTTCTATTAAATATTGCCATTCAGAGCTGGGCAAGTCTGCTGATTTTAAAACCAATTACACATCAGCCATAACAGCCTCTCCGATTTAATTGGCCCAGAAAGACCTCCTGGGTGCTGGATGCTGAATTCTGCTGCTCTCTTTCTTTTGGGATGGTCTGGGGCCAATTTTGCTCTCCCACAATAGAAGAACGAAGTGTGGGCTTTTATGCATCTGGAAGAGAGCAGCTACGCAGGGAGGGGCAGGTGGTCCAGGGGAGGAGGCCCAGGCTTTTCCTACCCCTTCCCACTGGTCCTCTAGAGATGCAGACATCTCGCCAAAAGCTTCCCTGCCCTGTGGATAGGACAGAAGGGACGGTGGGTGGCTGTGCAGCAGATGGCCAGGGGCCTGGCACGCAGAGGGTGTTTGCCAAGTGGTAGCTCTTATTAGATTGGGGGAAACACTCTGGGGATCCATTGCCCAAGGCCTGCAACTTCTTTGGAAAAATCCGGCCAACTGAAAATGGGCAGCTGCCAAAGTGGACACTGTCCATGTGCCCAGTGACAGTGGTCCAGGGGCCCTCAGGCTGACAGACCTCTGCTCTTTGCACGAGCCCTAGTGCTGACTCACTCCAGGGATGCTGTTTTGCTTGCCCTGGGCCCTGCACACGCCACATGTTCCCCCTGCACACACAACAGGCACCTCTCTGGCTTCTACCTGGCTGCCGTCTTGCTGACCCTCACTTCTGTTTCATGTGCAGCACGATAATTTGGGTATAAGGCAGCTGGGGTGTTTCTTGGTATCCTGCTCTCCCGCCACTGCCCCTGCCCCTACCATGCCATCTCCCCCCAGTTTTGGCAGCATGATACACTTTATAGTCCCTGCCTTTGTGGGAGTATGGAGAGAACCTAGACATAGAGCAAGCCTTGGTTCTTCAGTTCTTCTTTTATTATTAAATTAAACTTCTTATTTTAAGATAATTGTAGACTCATATACAGTTGCAAGAAATAATACAGAGATTCTATGTACCAGTTACCCAGTGTCCCCCAATTGTGACATCTTGAAAAACTGTAGTTCAATATCACAGCCAGGATATTGACACTGAGACAGGCAAGATTCAGAACATTCCATCACCACAAGGGCCCCTCACGTTGTCCTTTCTTAGCCATGCCTGCTTCCCTCCCATGCCCACCGCCTCCTTAACCCCTGCAACCGCTCGTCTGTTCTCCAGTTCCAGAATTTTGTCATTTCAAGAATCAGTAGAATCATTCCAGTGGCGACCTTTTGCCAGTGTCTTTTTCAACTCAGCACAGTTCCCCCGGGAGTCCTCCGAGTTGCGTGTCTCCATAGCCCCATCCTTTGTATTGCTGAGCAGCTGTCCATGGTATGAATACATCATCGGGTGTTTAATCGTTCACCTCTAGGAGGAAGTCTGCTTTGTGTCCAGTCATTGGCTATTATGAATAAAGCAGCCGTGAAAATTGTGGACAGGTTTGGCTTGAATGTAAATTTTCACTTCTGTGGGAAAATGCTAGGTCGGGTAGGTAGTTGCATGTTTAGCCTTTAAAAAGAAAAAAGAAAAAGAAACTGCTAAACTGTTTTCCAGAGTAGCTGTAACATTTTATATTCCCTCCAGCAATGTGTGAGTGATCCAATTTCTCCACATTCTCACCAGCATTTGGTGTTTTCATTATTTTTTATTTTGGCCATTCTGATAGGAGTGTAGTGATAGCTCATTGTGGTTTTAATTTGCATTTTCCTAATGACTAATGATGTTGAATATCTCTTCATGTGCTTGTTTGCAGTCTGTAGTCCTTGGATGAAATGTCTGTTCATGCATTTTGCCCATTTTCTAACTAGGCTACTTGTTTTTTTTTACTGTTGAGTTTTTGTTTGTTTGTTTGTTTGTCCTCCCCCTACCCCCAAGATGGCTCCCTCTTCTGTTTGCTCATTATTTTTCCTCTTTGTTTTTGCTCGTTGTTTGTGCTCATTGTTTGTGCTCATTGTTTTTGCTCATTGTCTGCTCATTGTTTTTTGCTCTTTGTCTGCTTGTTTTTTCTTTAGGAGGCACCAGGAACCAACCAGGGACCTCCCATGTGGGAGGCAGGTACTCAAGTGCTTGTGCTACATCCATTCCCTGCTCATTTGTTTTTGCTCATTGTCTGCCCATTGTTTTGCTCATTGTCTGTTCATTGTCTGCTTGTTTTTGCTCAATATCTGCTCATTGTTTGTCTTCTGTAGGAGGCACTGGGAACCGAACTCAGGACCTCCCATGCAGGAGGCGAGTGCTCAGCTGCTTGACCAATATCTGCTCCCCTGTTTGTTTGTTTTTTTAGGAGGTACTGGGGATTGAACTTGGGACCTCATACAAGCGAAGCAGGCACTCAACCACTGAGCTACATCTGCTCCTCTTACTTTTGAGTTTTAAGAGTTCTTTCTATATTCAGGATACTAGTCCTTTTTTGGATATGAGTTTATAAATATTTTCTCCCAGTATGTAGCTTCTCTTTTTCATCTTTTGAAACAGGGTATTGTGCTGAGTAAAGGTTTTGCAATTTTGATGAAGTCTATTTTATCAGCTTTTCATTTTATGGATTGTCTTTGGTGTCAAGTCTAAGAACACTTTACCTAGCCCTAGGTAACAAAGATATTCTATTTTTTTCTAAATGTTTTACAGTTTTGTGTTGGATATTTAAGTGAGTAACCCATTTTGAGTTAACTTTTCTATAAGTGCGGTTTATTTTATTTCATTTTTTTCCTATGGATGCCCAGTTGCTCCAGAACCATTTGTTGAAAAGACTGGCCTTGCTCCATTGAACTCCTTGTGCACCTTTTTGTTTCTTTCTTTTCCTTCCTTCCCCCTTCTTCCTTCCCCCCTTCCTTCCCTCCTTCCTCCCTCCCTCCCTTCCTTCCTTCCTTCCTTCC